>JAXQQM020070720.1:0-11328 GCA_034641835.2 Pinus albicaulis
AGTACTTTGGTATTGTATTGAGTATAATGACGTATTGGAAGTTCAATGCTTTGATAGATCACATTAATAATGATAAAGTGGCTTGAATATTACTTAGATTTTTTTGAAGTTATGATGCTCAAAGGAATCTATAGATGGTATGGTTGGATATTCCTCTCTGATACCTTTCCAATGTTATATCACACTTGGACAAACTCCTCTAGGATGAGAAGATAAGTCAGTTTGAAGGTGACAACGACAAAAAGGAAAAAAAAGCACCAAATTTGTTAACAATCATACTTTTTACTCATCTCCTTATATTTTAATCAAATTTTAAGTTTGTACACTCATTGGATGTGGAATTAAATTTTTCATCTAATGAGTACCCACTCTGCATAATTTTGATTATATTTACATTGAGAAAAAATAAAAATACATGAAAAAACATGTTTCAACATGTTTTTCAAGTAATGAATTATTGCTGGTGTGGCATCCATATCTCAGTAGGGTTTCCCTAGCTATCATCAAATCCTCCATTTTTAGGCATTGATGTGTAGGTTTAACACCAATATGGATTGAATGTGTAGACATTGATGAACCCTATGAATAGTGCCTATGTTTGTTCGTTGAAGTCGTTTATGCCATAAGTTTAACAACGAGATGACTTGGATTTGTAGACACTAAAAAACCTTGTGAATAGTGCTTGCATGTGTGCCTAGAAGCCATCACTCTCACCTTTGATTTTATGAACCCATTGGCTTCCTATGGGTTTAGGGGAAGTTTCAACACTTCACAGTGTCATCTATGTTATGCCTGATTTCTACTATAGGGGCAAGACAAGAAGCCTTCATCAAAAAAGTGTGAAATTTGTTGTGTAGTTCAATACATACATCAAGAGTGCCTCAAAAAAAATCGTGAAGAAGGAAAAATCAATCCCTTCTTTGGATCTGGGGTTTTTTTGCCCCAGTGAAAAAGAATGTGGCAACGTTGAAAGAAAAAGGGCTATTGGGAAAATTGATTGGCCCATGGAAGTTATGAAGCCATTAAAGACTTGATTTCTATCAATTGGGAAGATCATGAAACCTCATACATTTGGTACTTTGGAAATGGGTATTGCACATTTATTTTTGAAAAATAGAAAGATAGATACTGGATATATAAACTGGGTCCTTATTTCATGGGAAATATAGGTTTGTTTCTCACTCATTGGTCTATGAAATATAACTCCATGATGTAAATATCCTCTACACCTATGTGGATCATATTGACTTATCTCCCTCTTATTTTCTGGGGCCCAACATTTTTAAGGATATAGGTGATAAATTGGGATATTTTTTCACCAATGATAAGGCTAATGGGAACAATCTCTCGTATGCCAGAATTTGCGTGGAAATAGATTTATCAAAATGCCTCCTTGAGGAAATTCGACTAAATTTGGATGGTTGGTCTCACCTCAATTCATTAGATTATGAGAAAGTTCCCTTCAAGTTTAATGTGTGCCATGAGTATGGAAACTTTGCAAATTTTTTTCCAAAAATGTTGGCTAGCAGTCGTGTCTCGCGGAAAAGACCTGGAAGCTCAGAGTTGTGGCCAACAAAGAGGTCCCATATCCCATGTAGTCTAGGATCACGCCGGCATTTTCACCGAAAGAGAGCACAGAAGCCTCACCTCGAGGTGTGCCGCAATTACTACGTAAGGGGATGAGATCAATGGCAAGGAACAAATTCGTTAACTCATGATGGATAAAGGTATCGATTATATAGATGTATATACGCAAGAGCCTATAATACATTCGTACATTTGCATATAAAATTTTAAACCAAAGATAAACACATTACGTGCATAAACATCTTATTGAGACACAGAAGAATCCCTTCATTAGACACCGCCAAAACACATGATTACATGGCATTCTCAATGATAGCTTACAAATCTGATACAGATGGTTTTCGGAACAGAAAGGTAGAATAGAGAAGATGAGGAACCATAGGAAGGTCATGCATGATTCTTCCGCAGTCGCTCTGTGCGTCTTCCCCTGTCACGAGCCTCGCAACCTCTTCAGCATCCTCCTCTTCCAGCCGGGTGATTGTTATTTATTCACCCGCTCTCGTGACTATCAGTTCCTCTGTGTCTTTTCTTCAGCTGCTCCCAGCTTTTCTCCTGTTATCTGCGTGTTCCGCTTTCTGTCTTCTGCTGTGTGTTTTCTTCATCTGTACTTGTGTGCGTGTTCTATCTTCATCTATCTCATGCTTCCGCGCCACCTTGATAACTCCGCGACTCCTGGTAGTTGCGACGCGGTCGCGATTGCCATGTGTCTTCATGCCGCAACTCAAAAGGTCAAAATTCAAAATGTTCTAACCAAGATTTCAAAAACAATAAAAAACAAGGGCCCCAACAGGCCCCGACCACAATTCCTTGACTCGTCCCCGAGTCAATCAAAAATAACAGTCTCCACTTCCATTGCCCCGCTGGCTCCCGTGCCCTGTTCTGCTGTGCCTTCGTCCCGCGCCCTTTCCTGCTGTGCTCCTCCAAGCGGTTGTTCAAACAAGGGCCCCAACTCCGGGACATTGCGGAGCGCTGTATCTTTAAGCCCGGTGAAGTCCGACACCGCTTGTTGCCATTCCTGCATGAGAAAGTCTGCTTCTTTAGAGATCCTGGTGGCGGCGGCCTCCTCTATAGTCGTCGGGACAACCCCGAACATCGTGGCAAGCTGGGTCTCGCAAAGTTACGCTCATCAATGTCGGTGACCGTCATATTTTCCAACCGACTTGCCTGGTGGATTCGACTTCCGTCTTGCATCGGTTCAACAACTGACAAGAGAGCCTTCGGCATCTTGGCACGGCGCTGGTAAACCTGGAGAATTATTCTGGAGCTTCTTTCTTGGTGCGGTGCGCTTTGAGGCTTCAACTGCTCTGGAGTCGCTGCAATTGCCAAATTGAACTGGTCCGTCATTCTCGTGCTGTTGGTCTCCATGCAAGTTATGTCATCCCCTGGCACGAGCGGAGTTGATGAGACCCCATAACGACAATTAATTCTTGCTATCCTTCTTGCCTACGATAATCGTGCGATCAATCGCATGCCTGTGTGTAATCTGACAGTTGTTGACGGCGTCATGGGGAAATGGGCGGACGCGACGGCTAAGGGAACTGCGGATGGTGGCAAATGATTATGGTACGATTACTGTCTACTTATGGTAATTTATGATGCAAATCTGAGCGATCCTACGGACTGACAAAAGGACTGACGGAAATGACCTGGACTGACACTGGCACGTGGATGGATCCTACAAGGACGGCACGCTGGACTGGCACCGTGACACACTGGATTGGTCAGCCCCGACTACAGTCAGTTGCGGTGAGGTACCCGCAACTGACCGGTTATTTGACAGACTGCCTATGAACGGAAAAGACTCCCTACGCTCATCCCGGTTGCGGGAGAGTTATTCGACTAAGCTACTCTACGGGTTCTCTCGGTTGCGAGAGTTATTGATGAGAAGTGAAAGGTACCTACTCCTGGTAGGGTTTCAGGCATGTGCCATTCACCCACCCAGGGAGAACTGTACCGTCCAGCTGTGCCAACTGAACGGCTCCTGAGTCGCGGATCTCGATGACAAAGTAGGGTCCCAACCAGTGCATCTGGAGCTTGCCTGGAAACTTCTGGAACTGGCTATCATATAAGAGAACTTTGCCGCCAACTTGGAAGGCTTTGGTTTTGATGTGGCGGTCGTGCCACGCTTTCTGCCTGGCCTTCTGAACCTTCTGGTGGAATTCCGCCAGGAATCGGGCCTCGTCCAGCTCCTGTAGCTCCTAGAGGTGTTCCCGAAGTGACTCCTCTTCTGAGAACTGAAGAGACGTTCCGATCAAAAGACTGGGTACAGTGAACTCGGCGGGAATCACAGCTTCTCGACCATACACCAACTGGAATGGTGTCTGGTTGGTCAAACGTTTCACCGTGGTCCGGTAGGCCCACAATGCCGCTGGGAGACGCTCGTCCCAATCGTCGCGCTGAGCATTGCAAATTTTAGTCAAGCCTTTTTCAAGAATCTTGTTGAATGCTTCCATAGTACCATTGGCCTGCGGGTGGTATGGGCTGCTTTTGTGATGCTGAATCATAAATGTGTCCAGTAGTGACTTGACCATGGCATTAATGAAATGCGTACCCTGATCGCTGGTCAAGCTCCGTGGGCAGCCAAACCGGCTGATGATGTGTTCAAAAATGAACCGGGCAGCGGTCTCTGCCGAGCAGTCACGTACCGCCGCTGCCTCAACCCACCGGGTGAGGTAATCCATGGCGGTAATGATGTACCGGGCCTTGGAGTGTCTGGCGACTGGGGCGATGGGACCTACGAAATAAACAACCCACTTTTCGAACGGCCGCAACACATGCACTGGGTGTAGCGAAAGCTCGTCCCGGTGCGAAGGCCTTCCCGTCTGCTGGCAAACATCGCAGCGCTTCACATAGGCCTTACAGTCAGTATGTACCGTCGGCCACCACATGCCAGCTTGGAGCACCTTCCTTGCGGTGGGTTTCGCACCCACATGCCCTCTCGCAACACCACTGTGACATTCCCACATCACCGCTTCCCGTTCGTGGTCTAGAACGCATCTGCGCAACACCTCATCGAGGCCCAGTTTGTATAGCTGCCCCGTGATCAATTGGTAGTCGGCCGCCCGGACAACCAGGTGGCGTTTCTGAAGCAGGGTATAATCCTGAGGGCATTGTACCGTGGTCAGATAAGTGGCAATGTCAACCAGGTAATCTGGTACTGCTTCGACTCGGAAGAGGTCGACATCCGGCAGTTGATCGTCCAACGAGCCCTCATTCTCTCCCGTCTCCAACCTGGATAAATGATCGGGACCGACATTCAACCTGC
This sequence comes from Pinus albicaulis, assembly GCA_034641835.2. Classification (NCBI taxonomy): domain Eukaryota; kingdom Viridiplantae; phylum Streptophyta; class Pinopsida; order Pinales; family Pinaceae; genus Pinus; species Pinus albicaulis. The sequence continues at coordinate 4,853 of JAXQQM020070720.1, forward strand.
CGGGCTTGAAAATCACCTCAAACGTGAATTCTTGGAAAAGTAGAAGCCAGCGACAGATCCGTCCTTCCAACACAGGCTTATTCACCAGATACTTCAATGCAGAATGGTCCGTGAAGAATGTGAATTTGCCGCCCAGAAGATAGTGGCGGAACTTCTGGAGGGAGTACACCATCGCCAACGCCTCCCGCTCGGTCGTGGTGTAATTCTTCTCCGCATTCGATAACCGACGACTGGCGAAGTATACGGGGTGGTCAACTGTCGTCTCCCCGGGTTGCGCCAGGACAGCCCCAAGTGCAATACCGGACGCATCAATATGCACATGGAACTGCTTATCCCAGTCGGGATGAACAAGTATGGGTGCCGTCGCCAACTTCTCCTTCAAGGTGTCAAGTGCCTTCCTACACTCCGCCATCCACTGGAACACCTCTGACTTCCGCAACAGTTTCTCCAAAGGGGCCGTAATCTTTGCGTAGTTGCGAATAAACCGCCTGTAATATCCTGTGTGCCCGAGAAGTGCCCGCAACTGCTTCACGGTCTCGGGGGCTTCCATGTGAACGATGACCGCGACCTTGGCGGGATCGACACAGACCCCTTGCTTGCACACCATGTGGCCTAAGAGTGTGCCGAATGGAACTGCAAAAATACATTTCTTCAAGTTCAAGGAAATCTGCAGCTGACGACACCGGTCAAACATAATACGCAAAAGGGTGGCGTGTTTCTTCAACAGGATGTAGACGGTCCAGTCGTCCATGTAGACCTCCAGGAACTTGTGAATGTACTCCCGGAAAGCAGCAATTACAATCCGGGAAAACACAGCCGGTGCGTTCTTCAGACCAAACGGCATAACGTGGTATGCGAATGATCCCCACTCAGTGGTGAATGTCGTCTTTGCTTTGTCTTCCTCGGCAATGCGCACCTGATGGTAACCCGAAAACCCATCAGTGAATGAATAAGCTTCGTTTCCCGCAACGTGATCTAGGACTTCATCGCTGAAGGGAGTGGGAAACGGATCATGGATGCAGGCATTGTTCAGGCTCCGGTAATCTACACAGACACGGATCTCCGCTTTGTCCTTCTTGTTCTGGATGACAATGGGACTCACCCACTCTGCTTCTTCTACTGGAAAGATGAGACCTGCAACCAGCATCTTGTCGATCTCCATCTTGACCTTTTCTTTGATACGTGGGTTCAACCGGTAGGGTCGGTGCTTCACCGACTTGGCCGCCGGTTTCAGTTCGATGCGCATTTCACCTAGGTCCCCCTTGATTCCCTTCAGGTCCGCAACCGAGGACGGGAACAAATCTTCGTATTCCCGGAGGAGGCTGAAAATTTCTTTTGTCGTTTCGTCGTCCCAGTAGTCTCCCACCGTTGCGAGCTTAGGTTTCCCGTCTATTCCAATGTTCAGCTTCTTTGTCTTTAGGGGCTGTAAATGGACTCCTTCAGTCGTCGGCTCTTCACTGATGCTCCGCTCGCCTTTATTTTCGTCAAAATAGAGATGCCTGAGGTCCTCCAGACTATCTTCATCCAGATCGCCGTCAATCCGGTGGCAAACCAACTCGCGCCTGACCTCGGGTCGTGACACCACCGGGCCCCCATTAGGCTCGGGATGGCGGAAAAACAAGACCTCCTTGATTGCCTGTAGGGCCTGAGACTTCTGCGCCGTCTCCCCTTCGAACGAGAAGCACCGAACGAACTTGTCCGCAACTGCCTGCCAAGAGCGGGTTCCCCGTTTCCGCTCTTCCTCCAGGTACCAGGCCTGGGGGATTGTGCCCAGGGAGTGGATAAACCTGTGGACCCACAGCTCCTCAGGGTACCGGGTGCTACGCCACTGTTCCTCGCAGGCCCGCAAATGGTGTCGCGGGTCGGAAGTTCCATGATACTTAAGCGTACTGCAGGGTCCTTCATCCTCTTTAAAGCGTGCCCGCAGAGCATCCGCCACGCACTCCCATCGCAACAGAGTGTTGCGGTGATTTTTCCACCACCGTGCCGACGTTGACTGCAAGGCCACATCCAAAAGTGGCATCCGGCTTTCAGCTGGGACCATGTCTTCCACCTTGGTAATAAAAGTATTGACTACTTGCATGTTCGACAATGTGGGATATCCGCGGATTTCAGTCCCTACCCATCGGACTTGGGCAATGGAGGCACATCTCCGCGTGGTGGTCTCATACCCCCCTTGCTACCAGTCTTCCCAAGCGATTTCAGATCCGAGCTCCGAGCTCTGCACACTCCGCCAACTGACAGATCCAGTCGCAGTCGGGTTAATATAATCGTCCCGCTTTCCTGCGGTCATCTGATAAAGGTGGTCCATCATCTGAGCATCCTCCCGATTCTCCACCGTTTCTGTATATCGCGGGCCCTGACACGGGTCGAGAGGCTGGGTGACCCATACCTCCCCATCCTCAAAGATCATCAGCTCCTTCTTAAGGTCGATGATGGCGTAATTCTCAAAAGCCCAATCAATGCCGAGTAAGGCAGGATAGGGATCCTTGTCGCCCATGATATCAATAACCTCAAAATCGGTGTATGTCTTCACCCCCGCAACGTCGACCTCGACACCCTCGAGCCGGCCGATTAGCAGAATACAGTACTGGTTCGCCATCCTGAGTTGGATTGGCGAGTAGGCTAGTCGTGGCCTTCCAAGGGCCTCCCATGTCTTCCGTGGCAGAATGTTGACGTCGGACCCCAAGTCCAGCATGGTATCGCTGATTTGGAATCCCGCGACCTGCGTGTTAAGCCAGAATTATTTTCCTGTTTGTTGCTTGTTCCGCTTCACGCGGTGCACGTATTGAGGGCCAGCGTTCGCTGGGTCTCTAAGTCCTATGCGCCCCTACAGTGCTCCTTCCAAAGCATGCTTGAGCTGCTGCCGCAGCGCAGTGTTGTCAACAATCCTGAGGAATAGCCGGAGCCAATCCTCGACCACAGTACCTGCGATGTTCTGCGCCTTAGATTCCGGCAGCATGGGCTCCTCCAAACCTCCCTCGTGCCGCAGCTGGGCGAACGCCTCAACTGCCTCTTGGAAATACTTCTTCTGGGCTTCGGGCCTGATCAACTTCTTCGGGGATGCCGGCCGAACCACTCGTGCTGGCTCCTTTCCGTGGGCATCCTCTCCAGTCTTCTTTCCGCCCCTCGTCACGATCGCGATGTTCTACAAGTCTGGGGTTGCGGTCCCTCGCGGCTCTGAGTTTATCAGATTTTCTCCCCTCTGCCTCGCCCGTTCTTCCCACTTCTTGATGAGCTCCGGACAATCCTCTGTGGCGTGGGCGTTTACCCGGCACTGGGAACACCAGGGTCATCACGGGAGGGGACATTCTCGAGCCACGTGACCCTCCTGGTCACAGTTGTAACATTTTACCGGACCGCGTCCGCCTGTGCGGCCTCCCCGCATGCCGCCGCTTCTTCCCCTTGGAGCCTCATTCACCCTGTAGGAGGGACGATCCAATCGATCCGCAAGTGCGTCGAGCGCCCTGCACTGCTCAGTGTTGTGAGTCGTGGAAACACAAAACTCTCAGTACACATTATTTGGGACCGTGGAGTACTTCTGTAGGATTGGGCACATCCGAGGTGGATGCCCCAGCGTCCGGCAAATCTCACAATATTCTGTGGTGGAGGAACCCGGTTGAGGTGGGAACCCCGCGTAAGTCTGTTGCGGCTGGTACACCCCCTGCGGGTTCATCGCTGTGCCGCCACCAGGTGGTGGACCCCCTTGGATTGCTGCGACCGAGGGTCCTACCCCTGCACCGCGCAACCGAGGACACTCGGTTGCGACGTGGCCCTCGACCAGGCAATGAGTACACCAAACATTCGGTCGCGCTGGTCTCACCGGCTGAAGCTCCTTGAGCTTCTCAGTCAAGCTGGAAATCTGGTGTTGTAACCCTATCAAAGAAGGATCTTGCGGGGCCGGCCCCCCCGATATTTCTGGGGGTAGCCCGCCATGGCTTCAATCTTCATGGCCTACTCCAAAGCATCCTGCAGACTATCAATCTTCTGCTGAGTGAGAGGGGTTCGTGTCAAGGGAAGCAGAGCCTTGATGAACCAGTCCCTCTGGTGGTTTGGATCGATCGGATAGCTGAGTTTCCCGATCGCGTCCTTGAATCGCCACATCAACTCCCACGCGGTCTCACCTTCCTTCTGCTTAATTTCCCACAGCTCTGACAGGTCCTGCTGGTCTGTCTGGGGAAGCTTGAATTCGTGGACAAAATCCCGCTTCACGTCCACAATTACAGGGTTAGGATGAGCCTCGGACCACTTGATAAACCATCGCAGAGCCCTCTCTCTGAGCGTGGTTTGGAATTCTATTAACTTCCCTACATCTGGCGTTAGGCGAGCCCTCCAGATGGATTTGCACATGTACCAGTGTTGCTCTACATCATCATTGCCCCGGCCAGAGAACTCTGGATACCGAGTGAAAGATCCAGCCATGTGTACTTGCGGAGAATTGACCAGGATAAATCCTCCAGGTCCTGGTTGCGTAACGGTTCCACTAGGAAAAATACCACTACTAGTAACGCTGCTGTTACCGGACGTTACTGACACTGATGAACTATTGTATGACCGACTCAATGCTTGTAACTGAATAAAAATATTACTTAAAGGTTGATACAGTACCAGGGGAAGGTCGGGATCCTGGCCATGCAGAAGGTGAGAAGTAGGGCTGCCTGGAGGGGTGGGTGCCGTCTGATCTTGAAACATCCGCTGCATCACGTCGTGCCATTCATCATCGGAACTCTCTTCGAGCCGCATCTTTCCATTATCTTTGCTAGTCACTATCTCTCTTTCTCGCATCGCTGGGCTCCCATGCACCCATTTCACTTCCACCGCTATCCCGTCTTCTTCTCGGGTATCCAAACCCATAGTTCCTGTCCTCTGAGGCGCCTCCTTCTGATTTTTCCTCTCGATCTCTCTTCTCTTCAAATCTCGCATTACCCTTCTTCGCCACCTATCAGCGATCTGTGCCCACCGATGCACGTCCCAATAACTTGCATAACCAACATCCATCTCGCTTCCCACTTTCACATTCTATACGATCACCCTCTAACCCTTCCTCCAAAGATGGGTGGTTTATGTCTCATACTCGTTTTGTGGAATTCGATCAACCCTTCATCCACCATCAGAGCTTTAATCCACAACGGAATCTCCTTAAGCAGCTTCCTTCTTAGCCCTGAGTGGAAGACAGCCTCGACCTTTGAGAAATATTGATAGCACTTAGCAGCAAACTCCACAGTGTATCCTTCCGACGTGGTCCTTACCCAAAAATCCACCGCGCAGGTTAGTTTAGTGTTCACCCGATGCAGCGCCACCAGATCTTCGTGTGCCCACCTGCGGTTTATCTTCCGCAAGCCCTCTCGAGGCACTGTCACTCGTAATCTCCGCAACCAATTGTAAAGGTCGGTAGGGAACCTTCCCCAGAAAATTTCGTACGTATCACTGGCTAAGTCAGAGAAAAGGACGAGCTCCTTGATCGCCGCCTCCTTTTGCTTGGTTAGCTCTGCTTGCTGAGCAATGAACTGGTCGAGATGATTATCCCACCATCACCGTATCTCTCCTTCAAAAATCCTCGATACCATGATCTAGGTCCCCTCAGAACATGCAGGTCCCGGCAACGGAACCATTTGTTGGCGAGAAGTCAGGTCTCGCGGACAAGACCCAGGTTCAGGAGTTGTGGCCAACAAAGGGGTCCGATGTAGTCTAGGATCACGCCGGCATTTTCACCCTGCTCCGGAGAGCAGTGAGTCTCACCCGAGGCATGCCGCAACCACATGCAGAAGGGGATGAGATCAATGGCAAGGAACAAATTCGCAACTCATGAAGGACAGTGCATCGATTACATATACAGAGTTATATACGCAAGATCACTAAATAAGCATTCAGACAATTGCAAATAAAATTTTAAACCAGCATAAACACATTACAGGCACATAAACATCTTATTGAGACAGCAACCTTCCATTGTATTAATCTCTTGGCCAAACACATGATTACATGGCATTCTCAATGATAGCTTACAAATCTGATACAGATGGTCTTCGGAACAGAAAGGTAGAATAGAGAAGATGAGGAACCATAGGAAGGTCATGCATGATTCTTCCGCAGTCGCTCTGTGCGTCTTCCCCTGTCGCGAGCCTCGCAACCTCTTCAGCATCCTCCTCTTCCAGCCGGGTGACTGTTATTTATTCACTCGCTCTCGCGACTATTAGTTCCTCTGTGTCTTTTCTTCAGCTGCTCCCAGCTTCTCTCCTGTTATCTGCGCATTCCGCTTTCTGTCTTCTGCTGTGTGTTTTCTTCATCTGTACTTGTGCGTGTTCTATCTTTAGCTATCTCATGCTTCTGCACCACCTTGATATCTTCGCGACTCCTGGTAGTTGCGACGCGGTCGCGATTGCCATTTGGTTCCGCGTCGCAACTCAAAGGTCAAAATTAAAATTGTTTCAACTAAGATTTCAAAAGTAATCAAAAATAATGCCCCAACAAAAAAC
>JAXQQM020072985.1:0-94172 GCA_034641835.2 Pinus albicaulis
ATCTCTCATTTAGAATAAGGAAATGAATTTAGTGACAGAATTCTAAAAATGGTATTCTCCAGTTCATAAAATTGAACCCCATATAACTGAGGTGTTCCAAAGTTTGCAATGAGTGCGTAAACCTGATAAACCGCAAACCATGTACCGTTGGCGCAGAGGTCGAATCTCTCCCAGGGAAGAAGAGAAAATAGAAGGCAATATATATTGAAAGAATTTGATGCGGAAGATAAAATCAAACAACTCGTAGATATCAATGCCCTAATATCCGTAGAATTTGGAGATTTGATGCGTAAGATAAAACAACTCAGAGATATCAAAACCCTAAATATCCGTACACTTGAGATGCTATGATAAAACAGCTTTCGAGATATCAAACTTAAATATCTAGAGAATTTGGACATGCGGGGGATACTCTTTCGAACATGAGCAACAAATTCTTCGCATATGAGTTGCATCCGCTTTCAAACAGATGCGATGCGTAAGATAAACAACCTCACGAGATATCAAAACCGTAAATATCCATAGAATTTGGAGATGTGGGGAATGGAAGATGAGTAGGTAGCCCTTTGCATATAAGCCGCATCCTATTTCATGAACAGTATAAATAAATGCCTAATAATAATGTGCAACTAAAGAAGGTTGCCTAATTTCTTGAAAATTATAGCTCAAACACCAATCGGCGCAACCCAAAGAGCAAGTCGGGTTCTCACAAATGTATCCACCATTGCACGAGGCCGGAGTACCGACTATCGTTAGTGTTGGAATTTTGCTGAATTCCAAAATAATAAAACTGCCTTCCTTAACATAGAGAAATATTCAGAATTTCTTCCACAGTGATAGAGTTTCACATAAAAAAAATTCTATTTCATATAAAAAAAATTGCTGTTACAGATTCTTCCTCAAAGAGGGATTTACAATTGTGACTGCTGTTGTCACAGTGCACAAATAAAACTCACTGTCTGTGTAAAAACACACTCTGTCTCACTAAAATAAAACACTGCTGTGTATGCTCTGTATTTTTCCTAAAACACTCTGCTGTGTGTAATAAAAAAAATTACAGCTCTGTCTCTGTTTTTATAATACGCTGCTGTGTATCAAAAACATAACAATTACAAATGACTATGTTTCTGCATATAACAAAACAGAAATATCTCAAAATATCTCAGGTTGAATTAATGCCATTAACTGACATACAACCACTAAATTCACCGCTTCAGAAATCTTTATGGCTCATTACTTCTGTCAGCACCGCTTGATAAGTGCATTGATGACAGATTTTACTTGCTGGCACTTTGATTTTTCATCCCGCACTGCTGTGCACAATCCTGTGTAATAAAACCAGTTCTGTTGTCTTCCCCTTTTTTGACTTCTGCACTGCTGTGCCTTTTATAAAAATTTGCTGTGTATTAAAAAAAAACATTCACTGTGTATATATTTTTTCAATACATAACAACACTTTTAATATATATGTATTACATATATTAAACAAAAAACAAATAACGTTAAAACTTTAAACGTCAAACATTAACATGTGGGCCGTATAAAATATATGTGGGCCCCGCTGCGATGATGTCAGCAATCCGAGGGGGTAAGGTCCTCCGCCCAAATCTCTTCATCGACCCCCGCGGACTTTGCTTGCCGCTGTTCTCTTCGCTGCCGTCTTCATGCAGTTGAAAATTAATTCCAACACTCCCCCTTAATTTCAACTGCTGGGTTTTCTTGCATACCCATGCATCTTCTGAAATGTTCAAAGCTTTTCTGCTGTAGTGGCTTTGTGAGGATATCTGCAAATTGATCCTCTGTTCTGCAATGCTGCAATACAATCTCGCCATTGCTTACCAATTCCCGTATGAAATGAAACTTGGTGTCAATGTGCTTTGTCCTTTTATGAAAAACAAAATTTTTAGACAATGCAATAGTTGAACTATTGTCACAAAAAATCACTGTCCCTTTTACCTGTTCTTGACATAAGCTTCTCAACATTTTTCTCATCCAAACTGCTTGACACGCTGCTGCTGTAGCTGCCACATATTCTGCTTCTGCTGTAGATAATGCTACAACGGGTTGTTTATTAGAAGCCCATGAAATGGCTCCTGAACCCATGTGAAAAACATAACCGGAAGTGCTCTTCCGATCATCAACACTTCCATCCCAATCACTGTCAGTGTATCCAACTAAATCTGAACATTCTGAAGTAGTATACAAAATACCAAACCTTTTAGTACCTTTAACATACCTCAAAATTCTTTTTGCTGCCTGCCAATGTGCATCCTTTGGCTTTTCCATGAATCTGGAAATTAAACTAACAAAACTTTATTATGTGTCCTAGCTAGCCAATACATATACGCTTAACTATGTTTCTTGTACAAGCTAGGGATCAAAATCCTCGTCATTTGTCTGTCCTCTCTGCGTAGTTTTAATCCCATCACTGTGGAGTGATTGTCTTTGCTTTCCGTATGTTAAATCTTTCAAGTAGTTCATTAACATACTTTGCCTGTGAGATAAAAATCCCATTCTCATCTTGTTCTACTTCTATTCCCAAGAAGTATCTCAACAAACCCATATCAGTCATTTCAAATTCTTCTTTCATGACTGTTTTAAAATTTTCAATAAGGCAATCATCATTACTTGTAAAAATAACATCATCAACATACAAGACAACAATCAAGATTTTACCGTCTTGTTCTTTGATGTAGAGGGTGGGTTCTCCCTCACACTTCTCAAAACCATTTTCCAGTAGATATGAATCTATCCTACTGTACCACGCTCTTGGCGCTTGCTTCAGCCCATAAAGAGCCTTCTTCAACTTGCATACTTTATGCTCTTGGCCTTTCTTCTCATACCCGAGAGGTTGTTCAATGTAAACCTCTTCCATTAACACTCCATTCAGGAATGCTGACTTCACGTCCATTTGGTAAACTTTCGACTTGTTTTGTGCTGCTATAGACAACACTGCTCTCACGGTTTCCATTCTGGCAACCGGTGCGAAAGTTTCCTCATAATCTATGCCATGCTTCTGCTTATATCCTTTGACAACAAGCCTTGCCTTGTGTCTCTCTATCTTGCCTTCAGCATTACTCTTGGTCTTGTAGACCCATTTAACACCAATGACATCTTTACCTTTTGGAAGTTCAACCAAATCCCAAGTTTTGTTCCTCTCTATGGCATTTATTTCCTCATCCATAGCTTCTATCCATTTCTTATCCTTGATGGCTTCTTCGAAATGAACAGGATCATCAACATGAAAATATAAAGCAAACAAAGAATTGATACCTTCGTTAGCTATATCTTGTTCATAAATATCTTTCAAACTTCTGAATTTCTTACCTCTTTCAGTAGGTGTAAAAGTACTTGAAGAAGCACTTGAATTTCCTCCTTGTGGTGTGCTTGGAGAAGCACTGTCATTTCTCCTCAAGGGTGTGCTTTGCGGTGTTGGTGCTGCTGTTTGGGGATGTATTTCAGCCAACTCATCATCATTCTCATCATGAGATAAACAGTGTTTAACATTCATTGTTTTCTCTATGCTTCCATCCCAAGCTTCCTCCTCAATAAACTGAACATCTCTGCTCACAATAAACTTCTTGGTGGATGGGTTATATAACCTGTAGGCCTTGGATTCCTCACTGTATCCAATGAAAATACATTTCTCCCCCTTGCTGTCCAACTTCTTTCTGAGCTGATCCGGAATGTGTGCATAAGCCACACATCCAAAAACCTTCATGTGTGTGACACTTTTCTTTGTGCCACTCCATGCCTCTTCCGGCACTTTGTTCATAACTGCTTTTGTAGGGCACCTGTTCAAAATATACGCTGCACAATGTACAGCTTCGGCCCAATAATCATTCGGCAAATGCTTTGCCTTAAGCATACTCCTCGCCATGTCCATTATGGTTCGGTTCTTCCTTTCGGCCACTCCATTTTGCTGCGGTGTATATCTAGTTGTAAACTGTTTATGAATACCATTTTCTCTACAAAAACGTAGAAAATCTTCAGATATATACTCACCTCCTCTATCAGTCCTTAAGACCTTGATATGCAGCCCACTCTGATTCTCAACAAGTGCTTTGAAATTGCGGAATTTTTCAAACACTTCACTTTTCTTTTTCAAAAAGTAAACCCAAGTTTTTCTTGTAAAATCATCTATGAATGTTAAGACATAGTGGCTGCTAGCAAGTGATGGAGTTTGCATCGGTCCACACACATCTGAGTGGACAATCTCTAAGGGTGCTTTTGCCCTTATGCTTTTTCCGGAAGGAAAACTTTCTCTGTGTTGTTTCCCAAGAATACAACCTTCACAAAGGCTGTCCGGTTTCTCTATCAATGGTAAACCACTTACCATTCCTTTTCTGTTCAACAGATTAAGACCTCCAAAGTTGAGATGTCCAAATCTCAAGTGCCATAACCAATTATCATCCTTTGGTTCGCTTTGGAAAGTCTCTTGTGCAACTCCTGCTTTCTCTTCGCCATTCTTCAAATCTGCTCTCATTCTGAGAGGGAACATCCTGTTCCTTGTCATCTTCACTTCAGCAATACACTGTTTGCTGGGTGGTTTATCCATGATGGTACAAACATCATTATCAAAGAAAACATTATACCCCTTATGGACAAGTTGTCCAACACTTAAGAGGTTACACTTCATTCCTGGAACATAATAAACATTTGCTATGGTTTTCCTTGCACCTAATCTTGTTAAAACATTTACATCTCCTTTTCCCATAACAGAAACTTTGCTATCAGTTCCTAGTGTGACTTGTGACTGCACACTTTCATCTAACATAGAAAACATTGCTAAGTTTCCTGTCATATGGTTACTACAACCGGAGTCTAGAAACCATAAGTCTTCACTCTTTTCTTCAACCATATTACAAGCTAAAAACAAATTACTTTGACTGTTGTTTTCTTTTGTGAAATTTGCACTAGTTTCACTTCTCATATCATTATGCTTCTTCTTTCTACATTCATTAGCATAATGACCATATTTTTTACAATTATAACATTGGACATTGGATTTGTCATACCTTTGTCCTTGTGCATTCTGCTGACCATTATGTTGGCTGCTGCCTTGGCCTTGATGCTGATTTGGATTGCTGCCCCTTCCTTGAGCATTTGCTGGACTGTTCCTTCCACCTCTGTTCTGGCTTCTGCGTCTTCCTCTTCTGCCTTGCCCTCTTCCTCTTCCGAAAGACATCTGGAACTTAAAAGCATGTTCAAGAGATGAGTTTTCACTCCTACCCAATCTCTGTTCATGAGTCATCAGTGATGCATGTAATTCATCCACTGTGAACTTTGTGAGATCCTTAGTCTCCTCTATGGTGGTGACAATCACATCAAATCTTGAGGGTAAACTTCTCAAGAGTTTTTCCACAATCCTCTTGTCTTCAAGAGTCTCTCAATGAGATCTTATTTGTGTGACTATTCCAATCACATGAGTGAAGAATGAGTCAATAGCATCTGACTCTTTCATACAAAGAGTCTCAAAGTCTCTCCTCAAAGAATCAAGTTTTGTTGTTCTCACTCTCTCCCATACCCCCGATAGGTCAAGGCCTTTGAGAGTTTCCTATGCTTCACCGGATTTCTTAGCTGCTGCTATCTCAGCTAATTTCATGTGAAAGTTTGATACAAGAAGAAAAAGAGCCTTGGCATCTCTCTTCTTATTGTTCTTCAACTCGTTCTCTTCCCCGTTTGATTTAACATAAAAAAACTCTATTTCCATTCGCTCTTCAAAGCCATCCTCAACTAATTCTGTTAACTTCGTGAGGTAAATAAAAGCTTAAAGTTATTGACCAGTAGTCACAATTCTTTCCATTGAATTGTGGGAGATGGACACCTCCCAAACTCATACCTGTGCTGGCTGCTGCCATTCTGCACTTCTAACTATGATCCAAAAACACTTGCCTGTGTGTTTTAATTTAGCTCACTGTACTGCAACAATTACACAAAAACTTGTATAGAAAAATACCTTAAATCCTTTATGGCTGAGTCTTCACACTGCTGGAGAAGCTGCTACAACAAAGAATTCGTTTCCTTCAACTTATTTGACCTTCAAATAGCCTGGATTGGCTCCGATACCATGTTGGAATTTTCAGAATTCCAAAACAATAAGACTGCCTTTCAACACAAGAGAATAATACAAAAATTCACTCACACAGTAGTTTTCAATTCGTGAAAATTTATATTCAATATAAAAAAAACTCATTGCTATGCATCTTCAAAAGAGGGATTTACAAACAAAATTCTCGATCAAAGCAAACACAAACAGAAATATCACTCGTCATTCACAATGACACTGGCTCCCCACTAAAACATTCACTGTCGGAATACTCTGTTTTTAAAATAAAAACTCTCTGTCTTTTACAAGCAATACACTCTGCTGTGTAAAAAAATTACAACATAAAAACTCTGCTCTGTGTTTTCAAAATACGCTGTTGTGCATATATGAAACATTACCTTTTAAAATACATGACTCTGCTGTGTATATTACAAACAGAAATATCTTCAGCCATAAATTGCTCAACCACTAAAAATATCACCGCTTCAATTCATTATGGCTGCATTAACTCTGTCAGCACCGATCTAATATGCATTGATAGCAAATTGACTTTCCCGCACTGTGATATTTATCCCAGCACTGCTGTGCTTCACTGTTCTGTGTAATAAAACAGTTCTGTTGTCTTTCCCTTCTTTCTATTTACGCTGCTGTGTAATTTAAAATTACAACATATGCTTCACGGGCCTTTTTAATATATATACACATATATTAAAAATAAAACATACAATGTTAAAACATGTTAAAACCAACTATTGGAAAAATGCCGTGAATAAAATTTCAACCGGCAATCAACATATAACATATAAAACATATGTGTGGGCCGTATAATATATATGTGGGCCCTGGCTGTTCCGAGGGGGTAAAAACCTCCGCCCTCAAACTCTCATCGACCCCCGCGGACTTTGCTTGCCGCTGTCCTCTTCACTGCCGCCTCCATTTGTGCTTTGATCGCTCGGTAGTTGGAAATTAATTCCAACAGTTTTCATAAAGTTGTGTTAAAATGCCATTGTTGCCCTCCCATATATCATGTGGATTAATGTGTATGGAGCAAAATCTTACTCACACGTATAGTGGTCTGAAATGCAATGACCAAATTCCCATCCCAAAGAATAAAATGAAATATAAGATGATTTTACCGTAAAGAGATGTAATTAAAAGAAACTGCAGGGAAATACACTTACTTGGATCACTTTCAAAGGTGAGAATTGCAGAATTGAAATACAGGAAGGCCCCTTATGATTCAACTTCTGTCAGTAACAGTTGAACACAATGTTTGAATGGGAGACAAGAGTTTCTTGAAAGAAGCACTCCTAGTTGATCTATATTTTACTACAGTCTCATCCTCCATAATCGCATACCCAATGCAAAGTGCTCTACAACATGTAATGAGGTGCTTGTACCCAAATACTAATTCATTATTCATACAGGGGAAATGACTCTATAATTGTTGGTCATCTTCGTCTTCCAACAACAATTGTATGTGGTCATGAGCTTTCCCAACACTTGCGTGGTGTAAATCCAGGACACCTTTCACTTGCCCTCCAATATTTCCAGTAACTTTGAAGAATTAGGTGAAGATAAATAATTTCTAATGACATTGGAGATGCTCCAGGAGGGTATAGGTTACATAAGCTACAAAACCCATTCATTCCCAAGGAACAAGTAAGGGTTGTACAATGAAAGCGCATGAGTTCTAGGCTCTTGACACTGAATAGCTTTGTCCATGTGGAAGAGAGATTTGTAGGCCTTCATGAGTTAGTTAGCTAGTTACCAAAAATGTTTAGCTACATCCATTTGGTTCAATTCTTTTTCTCAGATTTCATCCTCATATTGTAACCTAATTATTAATTTTTATTTTAATGATTAACCATTAAACTATTAATTTGATGGTGTAATAAATTTTAATAGTCTAACATTCAATTGGATGGATTAGACCAGTACACAGTGGCAGTTGGGGGAGTTGTTTTTAAAGAGGACCGCGTAATAATAATTATTATCCAATTTCAAGGTCAAGACCAAGCCAAAGACCAAATTAGTATATGAGACCCCATTTTTTGTGGAACAAAAGGCCCACCTCGAAGCCTCAATTTGACAACTAAGTTTACAAAAAAATACATACACTACCTCCTTTGGTTTTTTAACATATAACCTCTTAAGAAAAAAATTATTTATTTACTTTATTTGAACCTATAAACTTAAATTTATTTTAAATTTAAATTTACAATTTTTAATTATTTAATATTATATTATTTATAAATTTTTTATATTAAAATGATTTTTTTTAAATAAATATTTATTAGAAATTTGAACTTTGAAACTAACAATTTACAAAGTACTTTATGAGATGGTGACAAGATGGTGATAATTAATTGAACTATCTCAATAAACTTTTATATTAAAATAATTACTTATTAAGAAATTTCAACTTTTTTAGTGAGTAGATTGGTCTCATATTAATCCCATACTATTACTATTACTTCTAAGTTTAAACAGGACACTCCTAAGGCAACACATAAATTTGTAAATATTGAGAATTGAAAATAAAAACTTGGCCACTCATAGAACATATTTACTTGGCGTGGATGGATCTTCAAGGTTTTAATTGTGGATTGAAGAACATACACAAGACAAAGACAACTTGCCAGAGAATATATTAGAAGATATTAATGTGGTTTTAAGTATGGTGTTTATGGTAATTTCATTTATTTTCTTGTTTTTATGGATCTTAGAAAGTTCCAAATCATAAACAACTTATCTTAAATAATAACTAATTAACATTGGTGATTTAAATAATTTAAATAATAAGTAATGCATAGAGTGTTATTACCTAAGAACCCATAACTAGGACCTATAAAGAAAGTAAGATTTCTTCATTATTTTTAAAGTAATTTATATAAATCACTATTTAACACAAGTTCTAAAAACTATTACAATTTATTAATTTTTTAATAAAATTTTGGGTTATGTTGAAAAGCATGACTTATTGATAAAAAAAATTAAAATATGACGGTACATTGGATCTACGCTATATTTCTTAAGGGTTTTCGCTTTTATTTTTCATTCTCCCATAAAAATAAAAATAATAAAAATATAATAAATATAAAAATAAATAAATAAATAAATAAAAAAATAAGAATAATAAAATAAATAAATAAATAAATATGGTATATATATAAAATAAATATAGATACATTTATAAATTAAATTTTTTATCAAAAAACTAAACGTTACCGATTGAATTGAATTTTCAAAGTCAAACTAGTCGTTATCGTAACGGCTAGTTTAGTCATGTCTACATATATTTAAACTTAACGTCTTGCGCTGATCTCTTACCTAGTCCTGATGATGAACCACACTAGTTGGTTCGAAACACATCGACAATGTTCTCTAGTTGGTTCAAAACGCGTCGACAACATTCTCTGTCATGTGATTATTACCGAAAGAATCCTTAAAATTGAAATATGTTTAAAACAGATATACAAGATTTAATTTTAATTTTGTTTGAAAATGATGATGATGATGATGATGTACACTGAGACTGATAAGGTCTATCATACCATAAGAGAATAAATTAGTTGAGACTTTTTAAAATATTATTTCTATAATAAAATAGAATGCAGAGGAGCGTTCTAAGATCACTATAGTTGTCCTAGCTAAACAAGTCAAGAGGTTTGAAGTATGATAGATGTTTTGGAAATGAGAACAGATGTGAGTGAGGTTTGGATAATTCATGAGAAAATTATTTTCATGTCCAATTATCTTAGTGTCACACAGATGACATATTCTTTCTTCCTAGGGTGTTTTAGGGATATACCAATGGCTAGTTTCACTTATAAGCTCGTGGGAGTTAGTTCTTATCTTTGCAGTGTTCATTTTCTTCTTATCACTAGTTAAAACGAATAGATAATTCTGGTTAGCAATATTGGGGTTGATCACCTCCTTGTAGTACCTTAGCTTCATTTTCCCGTCAAGATCCTTATCATCCCAAAATTTGTCCTTAAATTTGGAAGTGAGAGTTTTTTAATATTATCACTATTCTCCAAGATGATATCCTGTTTTACCCCCAATAGTTGGGCAATGCTTTGGCATCCTTGTGCCAGCCCCGCTTGAGCCAGAGGTGGGGTTTTTGGCTAGAAATAGAAACAATTTTGGGGAACCTCTTTGTTTCCATGTTGCAAATCCTCTTCTCATACATTCGATAGTGAAGCATAACTATGCCTTAAATGGGGGAAAGGTTGGCTTCAGTCAAGAGGATAGGATAGGGAGTATTACCTTTAATATTTAGGTTGTATGTTTTAATTTTCTTTTGGATCATGTCAATCTTCCCCCACGATTATCTAGATATACTGCAGCCCCAAACTTCACATTCTTATAAAACCACAAAGGCAACAAGAGTCTCAAAGAGGAACTTGTTTTACTCCAAACCCAGAGATAATTCATCTTACAGTTTTTTTCAAGCTCATAATAAGATTGCCATCCAGCAATGATTCTTTTCTCAATGTTGTAATTCCAATTGAGCTGATGATTAATGTTAATACCTAAGTATTTGTATGAAGAAACTTTCTCCAAGAAATTTCTATCGTTGGTGAAATTATCATGATTAATCATTTTGGACTTAATTATCACGACTTTAGTCTTATTAGTATTAACAACCATACCCATCTTACAAAAGTAATCATGAAGGACATTAAGTTTTTTTTCAATATCCTCATAGCTTCTCGCCAAAAGAACGATGTCATCACCATAAAGGAGAATAATAATGACCATTCCAACGAGCTTGGTGCCAGAGCATCCTCCATACAGGCTTCAAGATTATCAATGTAAATGTCGAAAAGGGTATGGGAGAAGGGACACCTTTCTTGACGTTGATATTGCATTTAATGTCTTTAGACCATCCTTCAGTGGTCTTAAGCTTGGGAACGACATTCTCATAAAGATGAATCACAGTCAACCTCAACTCAAGAGGGACCATTATCTCTTTGAGTCTTTGCCATATCTTATATCGAGGCACCATATTTAAAGCTTTCTTAAAGTAAAAAAAGATAACAAAATAGATCGCACTTACTCTCGCAACATTCCTCGACAATGATTCTAAGAGTGACAATATGGTCAATAGTTGAGTGATGTCTTACAAAGATAGCTTTACCTTTAGCCCTTTTGCCATAGTTTTCAAGCCATACACTAATATATTTTTCCAGAATGAGCCCTTAAATTTTTTCTAAGATGTAACTAATCATAATGGTCTGATAGTTAGAGATAATGTTTCTATCCGGACCTTTAAAGATAGGAATAATCAGGATTTATATCCTAGGCTTAGGGAAGCCATGATTTATGGCTATATTAAGGAGTTTGTGAATACGAGGAATGAGGATAGACCTTCCCATTTTTAAATTTCTACTTGGTAACCCTTAATATCCCTGGCTTTCCCATTGGTGAGTTTCTTAATTGCAAAATCCACTTCTTCTAAAGAGAAAGTATCCTCCTCTATAGGATTATTTATGAGGCTTTTCATGGTGTCTAGAGAGTCATAAATATTCTTAAGATAATTATCTCAATTCTTCAAGGGTATCTCATTATTATTATTATTTTACGAACAAGTATATTCCTCCAAAAATTTCTAGGCTCAATTTTAGAAATATGTAGAATATGCTATTTCCTCTTTTTAATATAGGATTGCTTCTTATTTTTTATAAGAGTTTTATACATATTTGTTTTCTCAATATTTGGAGTTTCATTACTTGAATCTCTTATTTCTTTTTAGTAAATTTTACAATCATTATCATACAAGGGGTCGGGAGTTCTATTGTTCTTTTCATATGATACCTTCGTAGAGAATTTATTAACGGTGATGAAAAGAGTTGTAGTGAAATAATGGTAGGTGAGATCAATGTTATTGTTATATGTTAGGTAACCAAGGTTCCCCTTTAAATATTGTAAGAAGAGGCCATATTTAGTCTTGTTAAAATGAATGTGTTTTTTAATTTCACCATTCTTTTTCACCTATTTGGTGTGAATTGCAAGCTTAAGTGTTAGAGATAAGCATATGTGGTCAAAATCGAGCCTGTGGTCATTTAGGAT
The DNA here is from genome assembly GCA_034641835.2 of Pinus albicaulis. Classification (NCBI taxonomy): domain Eukaryota; kingdom Viridiplantae; phylum Streptophyta; class Pinopsida; order Pinales; family Pinaceae; genus Pinus; species Pinus albicaulis. Next base: position 12,128 of record JAXQQM020072985.1, read on the forward strand.
GTTAAATTTTAATATACATTTGAGGATATGGGTGTCAAATATCACATAACCGACCACACTACTTCCTAAAACATGAATGAAATTCATATGGATAGAGGTAGGCCATTTACTAATCCAATTACAAATAATTAAGTGTTGGGAACGACAAAGTTTGATAAGCTCGGTACAAAATAGGTTCTCGGTGGTGTCTTCATAGTAAATTTTGAATCTATTAACTAGGTCACAATATTCATTGAGACATAGAGGGTTAGGGTTAGAGTTATTTCTTATGAGAATAGCTTGGTTAGTATCAGTTCTAGCATTGAAGTCGCCAATAAAAATGAGACCACCTTTTCTTTGAAGATTATGGATATCTTGCTCTAAAGTGTTGAAGGGGTAATTCTTATCGAGGTTGTTTTTCTTATAGGAGGTAGAGTTTATATGGGTGAAATAAAAAAATGTGATAAAGATCTTATTTTTGCTAGAATCAGAAATTTTGATCCACATGTACTGATTGAGGGGCCTATCTTATGAAGTTGAATGTGAGTGGAGATATTATCTTTTTTATAGCAGGCTATATCACCAAAACCTCCACATAATGATTTATTATTCTAGGTTGATCAGAGAATGAATCCATCCATTTGGGGGACCCTAGGTTCATCATGCTCCCAAGTTTCAACTAAGAAAATAATATTGATATCACTCGAGATCTAGCTTAACATAGGTCCTTTACGCCATGGGAAGCCACGATAGTTCCAAAAGAGGATCCAGAGTGTTCTTAATTCCTATTTATTATTGTTGTTTTTAATTCTCTCCCTAATAATCATTTCTATTTCTAATGATTACCGATTAACCTTCTCTTCTTTCCTCCTTTACCTTTTGAACTTCCTTTCTTAGATCAACTTGATCTTTTGCGATGAAGATATTTACCTTTTGGACTTCCTTTCTTAGATCAACTTGATATTCTTGGATGAGATATTCATTTATAAAGATTCCAATCTTGGGGATTTACTGAGTATTAGTTAATTATATGTTCAAGTATTTTTCCCACCATTTGTACGAGCAATTATAAGGTTTAGGGCTCTTTTGTGGGCTCATGGTCCAGTTCAACACATATCCATTCTTATTCTTATTATATATAATTTACCAAAATATTAAATTATATCTATATATATATATATATATATATATATATATATATATATATATATATATATATATATATAACAAGCCTAGATCTACCAAACCCCAAGAGGTATCAAATATGGATTCTTTTTTATCCCTCTAAACACGTGGCAGATCCAGATTTAAGATGGATGCATGTTGGTGTGTGTGAATGCCATGGCCAAAACCGTGAGTTATCAAATGTCAAATTTTTTTACATAACATAACAGGACAAGACGACAAGACAACATATCTTCCATACTTGACTGGAGATGGAGGGGCCTCTCACCATAACAATTTTTCAACCATTATATATATATATATATATATATATATATATATATATATATAAAATTAATTAATTAAAATTTCTCTCTCTCTCTCTATATATATATATAATTAATTAATTAATTAATTAAAATTTCTCACCAATTCCAACATCACGAAATTAAAAATATATTTTTGTTGATAATTGACAATATTAATGTGAATTTTAATACAAATAGACACAGAGAACTTCTAAAATTAAAATTAAATAAATAAAATATTATGAAAATAAAAAACATGTGAGTTTATATACATATAATAAAAAATGGTGACAAATTCCAACTCCCCACTTTATAGTATCATAAAATTAGAAATATATTTGCATTTCTAATTTAATATCTTAATATAAATTTTAATACAAATTCATCAAAACAAGAGCTACACAGTGACAAATTACAATGTTATAGCTTTTGTATTTTTAGCATGTGGTGCACATGAAAAAAATATATCTATAAAAAAAAGGGCAAAAAACGTGACATTGCCGCTAGGTAACTCTTCTTTATAAATATAGATAGAATAATTATTATTATTCAAAAAATAAAATAATATGTAATTTATAAGAATTTTAAGTAGGAACATATATATATATTACTTGAGTTTTATAAATATCTAAAAAAAACTAAATTCAATAATACATTACAAAATCATATATATTGATTAAGATATTGTCTTTCAGATTAATCACATTATTAAGTTTCTTTCAACCTTTTAAAAGTTGACCAAAACTTAATAATGTGATTAATCTATAGGCCAATGTCATAATCAATAGGGATCACAAAAGTATAAAAGGTAGCATCATATATATTATTATACAATTTTTGTTACATATTAGTTTGTTTTAAGAATAATTAACTTAATTTATTTTAAAGACAAATCTATTAAATATTTAAATTTACAAGTTTTAATTATTTCATATTATATTATATATAATTCTTTTAGACTTACTCTAACTTATAGACGAAATAGATCTTTTCATTCTAATCTAGTAAAATAATTTCAAGAAAAAATGCTTTTTTTTGTTCTTTAAAATGCATTTTCCAATGCATAAATAGATTTAGCACCCTCCAAAACTTCATGAGGCACTTGGACAGTTTGAGCCCAAGTTTAAAAAAATATATGCCCTGAATTTTGGTTTAAATTAGGGAGAAAAATATTCTTAGAAAATGACATTTCTACATATTAGATAACTTGAGCTCAAAATTTTAAAAATCTCTACCAGATTTTGTTTTAATTTAACTAGAAAAAAATTGATTAAAAAATACATTCCCTTTATAAGTTAAACTAAACCATTTTTTATATTAAATATTTTTTTTAAAGTAAATATCAATAAAAAAATTACAATATACTTTTTAACATAATAATCATTAATTAAACTATTCCAATAAAAATTTACATTAAAATAATTACTTATTAAAATAATAATTTTTTTCATCATATTAATTCCAACTAATGTCACTCTAACTTCTAAATTTAAGCCTTACACTCCTAAGACAATGCAGGAATTTTTAAAAATTGAGAATTGAAAATAAAAACTTCATCACTCCTATTTACATTAAATATATCAAACTTTCCCAATAAATTATTGAGAAAAATAACATATATCAAATATTAAAACACAAGCATTTAAAATTAAATATACAATACATAATTAATAATATAAATACAAAACTTATAATATGAATAAAAAATATATATATATTCAAATATTAAAACAGAAACACCTAAAATTAAATATAAAATACATAACTGATGACATAAATATAAAAGTAAAATCTATTAAAAGTAAAAAAAAATTGCAATAAATATGTAAAAATTGAGTGAACTCCCACCATATATACGAATGTCCATTCTTATTCATTGAATGAACTCCCATCATAACCTCTTTATTTCTTAATGGACTAAATACAGCTTTTAGAGCATTTTTAATTCATTTCATGACATAACAATTATATATATATATATAATTATGAATGGTATAAATTAATTGTTTGGACAATTAAATTTAGTTTGAATTTAGAAAAATAATTTTAAAAAGTTTAGCTGTAGTAGTGTTTGAATTATGTTTTTTACGATGAAAATGGATTTAACATCGTCAACAACTTTTGGAGCACCCAAAATCTTAAAAATAAATGTAATAGTATTTAAATAATGTTTTTGTATAATGAAAATAGATTTAACATCATCAAAAACTTTTGGAGCACTCAAGATCTTAAAGTTTGACAAATGTAACTTAAATTTACAAAAAATTTTACCAAATTTTATTAAAATCTTGCGAAATATTCCATATTTAAAAAAACAAAACTAACTAATTAAACTACAAATTATAAATATGATAACATATAACATAACAATTAAACACCTCATCATAATTCTAAATATAATTAAATAAATTATTAAAAATTTATGAACATCGTTTTCCTTCCAACATTATTTAATTATTAAAAATTTATGAACATAGTTTTCCTTCCAACATTTAGAACAATCCAGAAGCCATTCTAGATTAAATAAATTATCAAAAATATCAGAATAATCAAAAAGCTATCCTAGATTAAATAAATTATAAAAAATTGGAGAATAATCAAGAAGCCATCCTAGATTAAATAAATTATCAGAAATGTCATAATCATAGTTATCTTTTCCAATCTAAGTAAATTATTATTATACTCACGAGGGAAGAAACTCAGGCGTACACTATTAGAAATTGATTCAAAGTGGGCAATGATAGAGATCTCGAAAGCTTTGTACACAAATTTAAGCAAGTGGAAATCCACATGTTAACCATTTAATTTCTTCTACGTGTGGAGATATATAAATAATGCTAGCATATGGGAATTGTGAATTGATTATCTAAATTTTTCAATTTGTATATATTTAACTTAAATTAAATGCACAAAGCAACACAGCAAATGTGAGACAAACCTCACTGAAATCATTGAATTTAATTGCACGATAACATTGCATTTATATAGAAGATTGCACTCATCTAATTTCCTGAAGAAGAGGAAACAAACCTAAATAGATGGAACCAATTTCTAAATTAAAGCTCTCGTTCAACAATTCAAAACTAAATCTATTTCTGCATTAATCTAGATTATTCTCACAACCTCCTTTAATGGAGAAATGGATTTTCTACAATACCTAATTTACTTCTAAAAATTTCAAATTTGATTTTACTAAGAGGCTTAGTAAATATACCAGCCATATTACCCTTGGTATTACAAAATATTAATTCAATTTCATTTGACTCAATTTTCTCACGTACAAAGTGGTATTGCAACTCAAAGTGTTTTGTTCTGGCATGGTATATTGGATTATGTGCTAATTTGATAGCACTTTGATTATCACAATTGATGCATGTTGAACCACTTTGTGCCTCTTCAAGATCTGCAAGAATTCTCTGCAACCAAATAGCTTCACAGGTGGCATTGGTCAAAGCTTTGTACTCTGATTCTGTTGATGATAAAGAAACAGTTGGCTGTTTCTTACTACTCCAAGTTACAACCCCTGACCCTATATGAAATGCATAGCCAGAGGTAGATCGTCTGTCATCTGGATTTCCTGCCCAATCTGAATCAGAAAAACCTGTCAGTGCAACATCAGATTCATTAGTATACATAATACCTAAATTCACTGTTCCTTTTAAGTATCAGAGAACTTTCTTTGCAGCATTCCAGTGATTTCCTCAAGGCTTAGCCATGAATTGACTAAGGATACTGACTGAGTATGCAATGTCTGGTCTGGTAGTGGTGAGATAGTTCAGACTTCCCACCAACTGATGATATAATGTTCCATCTGCCTCTTTAGTTCCATCTTCTCTGTACAACTTTTCATTCTGTTCTAAGGGAGTTGACATAGCTTTTCAATCACTCATACTGAACTTTTTAAGAATTTCCTTTGTATATTTTTTTTGAGTAATCAATGTTTTACCAGGCTCTCTCCATACCTTAATTCCTAAACAGTAATGCAATTCACCCAAATCTTTCATTTCAAATTCCTGCGACAACTGAACTTTAATTTCTTCAATTAACTTGTAAGCACTGCTTGTGATAATGAGATCATCCACATACAAAGATATTAAAGCAACATTTCCTTCTTTATCTTTCTTAACATACAAGTTAGGATCATTTTTGCTTTTCACAAACCCATTCTGAAGAAATAAGGTATCAATATTTACATACCATGATCTCGGCGCCTGTTTCAAACCATATAAGGCTTTTCTTAACCTGCAGACTAGATGCTCCTGTCCTTGTTTGACAAACCCTTTAGGTTGAACCAAATAAACTTCTTCCTTTAAATCACCATTTAGAAAATCAGATTTGACATCCAATTGATGTATATTCCAATTATGTTTTGTAGCTAAGGCAATCAGTGATCTAATTGTATTCAATTTAGCTACTGGTGCAAAAGTATCTTCATAATCAATTCCCTCCTGTTGAGCATATCCTTTTGCAACTAATCTTGCCTTAAATTTATCAATGCTATCATCTGCTTCCAATTGGAACTTTGTTTTCAGGAAGTTCCACTAATTCCCATGTTTGATTTTTCATAAGAGAGTCATATTCATCATTCATAGCATTTATCCATTGTTCATGTTCTTTAGCTTGTTCATAATCAACTGGTTCTTCAACATTCATGATATTAGACATCAAGGCATAATCTCTATACCTTGCAGGAAGCTGGGTTTGTCGGGTTGACCTTCTTGGTGCTACAATACCTGTTGGAGTTCCATCCATGATTCTTCGGCTTTGAGGTGAATATTCCTCTCGTGATGACTCACTGCTGCTGGATGTGCTCATACTGCTCTCATCCTGATCTTGAACCTGTACCTGTACCTGTTCCTGTTCCTGTTTAACCAAGGTATCAAGTTTGACATGAGCATCATTAGATATATGTCATGCATCATTCTTTGTATCAAATTTATCAGCCTTCTCATGAAACACCACATCTCAATTTGCAAACAGTTTATGTGTACTTGGATCAGACAATTTATATGCTTTCTGATCTGTACAATACCCAATAAAAACACACTTGATTGACTTTGCATCAAGCTTTCTTCTGTTAGCCTTAGGAATATGTGCAAAGGCAGTACATCCAAAGACTCTTAGATGACTGACATCAAGTTTGTAACCATGAAGAATCTCAAAAGGTGTTTGAAAAGCTAATTTCTTAGTGGGACATCGATTCTTCAAATAAACAACAATATTAATGGCTTCTGCCCAGAAACCATTAGAAATATTTTTACCTTGAAGCATATTGCGAGCACATTCCACCAAGGTTCTATTCCATCGCTCAGCAACACCATTTTGCTGAGGGGTATGAGGTACTGTGAACTGTTGTTGAATCCCATTAGATTTACAATAGCTGTTAAATGCACTTGACTTATATTCACCCCCTTGATCAGATCTGTGTGTTTTAATGTACTTACCTATTTGTTTTTCAATCATAGTTCGGAACTCTTTAAAATACTCAAATATATCACTTTTCCTTCGAATGAAATAGACCCAGGTATACCTAGATCTATCATCAATAAAAATAACAAAGTAGGAAGCACCACCAAGAGACCTAGTTTGCATAGGTCCACATACATCAGTGTGAATTAATTCAAGTATATCATATTGTCGTTTCTCAGTATGAACTGGAAACTCTTCTCTATGATGCTTACCAAGTGCACAAGCTTCACATGGTAAATGTTCACACTTCATAACAGGAAGACCTTCAACCATTGATTTTCTTTGCAACAACAATAAATCATTGTAATTTAGGTGCCCATACCTGTGATTCCATAACTCTGCTGTTGATGTCTCTTTGGATGTCAATGCAACATGGCGCTTCACTGTCACATCCAATTTATATAATCCTCCAACCCTGGTACCTGTAGAAACAACCTTGTAGTGTTCCTGAACATCTTTCACAATACAACCCAATTTACCAAATTCCACTTTTAAATGATTATCAGTGATAGTGGAAACAGATATCAAATTATTTTTGAGAGCAGGTACATACATCACATCATGAATCTCTCTCATTTTTCCATTAGGTAAGTACACATTTATTATGCCATAGCCTTGGACTTTAAGTGACCTGTCATCTCCTAGATAAATGTGTGTGCCATCAGATTTCTCATAATATTTATCATACCATTCTTCATTACAAGTCATATGTGCCGATGCACCAGAATCTATGAACCATGCATTCTCATCATCAGTTTCAGCAGACAATGCAGCATCAGAAAGAAACAACTTAAGATTTTTGAATCCATCAGTAACTGAGGTGTCTCTTTTTATGAAATTTCCATTATGCCTTCCATGTATTTGATTTGATTCATGATTCTTTCTTCTATAACAATGTTTAGCTAGATGTCCAGGTTTTTCACAATAATCACATTTAATTTTCCTCTTAACATAAGAATCAGGAGGTGTCATACCTTTCTGTTTTGCTTGAAAACGGCCTCTGTTCCTGTCCCATGGTCTCCCTCGGAATGATCTTTTACCTATTGCAGTCAAAGCCAAATTAGAACCATTTGACTCTAGTTCAAAATTTTTCATTCGCTCATCTTCTTGAAGAAGAATTCCAGCCAATTCTTCAAATGTAGGAGGTGTTGGTCTAGCTGAGAGTGCTGAAATAAAGACTTTATAGTCTTGGACTAAACCCTTGAAAGCAACAGTTACCAAATCGCTACTAGACACTTTTTCACCAATATCACCAAGCTTATCACTCAAGTCTTTAATTCTAGAAACAAAGTTGCTAATGCTTTCATTGGCTTCCATTTTGATAGATAGTAGCTTTGTTTTTAAGAATAAAATGCAGTTTGCATTAGTAGTTTCATACAAACCTTTGAGAGTGTCCCATGTCGCCTTTGAAGTTTGGCATTCCCGAATGTGAGGAATAATATTTTCCTTTACTGACATGCGTAGCAGCACCTTTGCTTTCATTTCTCGCTTATCCCAATCTGGAATTGCAGCAACAGCTGTAGGCTTGGGCTCGTCACCTTTAACAATTGTCCAGAGATTGTATGCCTCCATAACTGTGATCAGCTTAAATTTCCAATTTACATAATTTTCACCATCAAGTTTAGTGGATTCATTTAAATATGAATCGGCAAGAGGATTAGCCATGGTTGTGAGCAGCAATGACCAAATTCAAAGATCTAAGTTGCAAGATTTATTGAGTTCAACGATGCACACCTCGGTCCTCAAGCCCACGAAGACAAATCAATTTTCAAATAAAGTGCCAATAAAGCTTCATCTAATAAAGTCCAAAAAAAAATGTCCTTTAAAAAGGTATTTTTTTTTTTAATTAAAAATTCAACCAAAGTTTTCACCTTAACTTCAACGAAAGTTACGTAATGAAAGTTTTCACCTTAACTTCAACCAAAGTTACGTCCTCTTATATCATATGGCTTTCACCTTTGTAAAAGAATGATGATATGATTCATGCTCAAATTAAAAAAATGCTTTGACTTATCTATGTTCAAACTTCGGTTACCACACATGTAATTTCAACTCTTCAAACTTTCGGTTACCAAGCATAGATGACGAGAGGTAAATGAGACAAATCCACGGACAGTTCACCTCTGTCGTCGATGGCAGTCAGCATACTACTAATACCACACAGCTGTTGGTCGAGTACGGTGGTACGCTCTTGAAGCGCCGCTGGATTTCACAGCCCATATCCTCCAATCCGTTTACATGCAGATCTTGTGCGTTTCCAGCCTTCGTTCTGTCTCAAGAGTTTGATTGCATAGCAACCAAGCAGAGTTCACACATCGACCGTAGTGATGATGGTTTCAATCATCCACTCAGCAAAGCACTACATTTGAAGACTTTCTGTCCACCAGATAGAGCACCAGATGCGTTGCGTTGAACGCGTGTGCAAGTCTACAATTTTCGATGGGTGTCAAAGGCGGAATGTAAGCCAGAGCTTACTCCAATACCCAACACTTGCAAACGTTGGTTAGCTCTGATACCAACTTAAATTAAATGCACAAAGCAACAAAGCAAATGTGAGAAAAACCTCACTGAAATCATTGAATTTAACTGCACGATTACATTGCATTTATATAGCAGATTGCACTCACCTAATCTCCTGAAGAAGAGGAAACAAACCTAAATAGATGGAACCAATTATTAAAGCTCTCGTTCAACAACTCAAAACTAAATCTATTTCTGCATTAATCTAGATTATTCTCACAATTTATGCTTTCTGTAAATGTTTTTTCATATTTAAAAAATGAAAAGAGGTATTTTCAAATTTAAAAAATGAAAAGAGGGTATGTTTTAAAAGAAAAATAAAAGGACGAAAATAATATCAAGTACGAATCTCATTAAAAATAAGATCATGAAAGTGTTGCACATTCAAATTCCACTACTTTAGTTTACTTTATGTAAATAAAAATGTGTGCAGTTTGTAAAAAATGTCACAATTCATGATAGTCATACAATTTAATCTTGATTATTCATGCTTAAAATTTCATTGTTGATAGTTAGAGAATAAAGATCTACCCAAACTATTTAATTTTGGTAGATCAATAGTTAGGTAGAGGATAAATCAGCTCATTAGTTTAATTTGAGCCGTTGGACGTCACAAGGTTAGAAGTAGTTAGTTTTTTATTAAAAGAAAATAAAAGGGTCAGCAAACTCGAATGTGCCCAATAAATGAAATAAAATGTTAGGATAAAAATGGGTAGGTAGATTACTTTAAGAAAGCACTGATGATTCATCTCATATTTCTAAAATCCTTCTAAAAAACACTTTTCCCCTTGTAAAAAAAATCCCTTTCCTTTCATTTTAACCCTTTTCCTTTTGCTGATATCCCTTTTTCCCCTTATTCTAATTATTTCCCTTTCCTATAAACTATTTTCCCTTCCTAAACCTCTTTCCCTAGTTAAGAACCATTTTCCCTTTTTTTTACTAGCTTCCCTATCTAATAAAACATCAAAACACTTTTTCCTATAGTTTAAAAGTGCTAAATATGTATCGGGCCCCCACTTCCCTTTTTTATTCATTTCCCCAAACCCTTATATCATCATTACCCATAGTTTATATATTATTTAAATTCCCGCTACCATTTTAACTCTTCCTATATATATATATATTAACTCCTTTAAATATTAAAACCCCATATTCATTAACCCCCACTATATTAAACCATATAACCCTCTGTGTTCATATTTTGAAATCCCAACCCCACTCACATTCTAACTCTCTGCCTATCAACTCCTAGTCCCATTTATTTGAACCCCGCATAACTTCTTTTGACCGTTCAATCTCTGTCATTAGATCCAACGACCCACACTCCATAGCACACTCCCTAGCAACACAATGTTTAAAAAACACGAGGGTTGTGAAATGGGCAGTTTTCGCACCCCTTCCCCCTACCACACGACGATCCCATCGCTTTATCGCACTCCTCAAACATAAACCGTCCAACCACTTTTCGTGATGTAATAAACTGCCTACTTGTCCACCCTGCGATATGTTAAACCCACATGTCGGCTTGTCCACTGTGCGATAAAAACCTCGAGCCATTGTGGTAAACTATTAAGGTTAGAATAGAGCCCTGTGCCAAAGCATTAAAGCCATTCAAGGTTCAAAACCCATCTCTACCCATATTCTCGCACCTTTGAGAAATTGCGAGAAAGCCCCTGCTATGGCCAGAACTCCTTCCACTAAATTCCATGTTCCCTAAAGCCATTACTCATTTCTCTTTAGACCTTTGTTTCATTACCAAATTGTTCTATTTTTTCAGGTTATTAGTAGAAACAAAAGCTTGAGGAAACCGTTTTAATTCTAGTTGAAAAAAAAAATTCTTCAAGAGAATGAATTCAAATGGTTTTTCCTTAATAGAAGATTCCAGGAAGTAGAACAGAAATAAATCATTTACACAGAAGTAGTAATTATTAAACAGATATGAAAACTTTCACATCAGTAACAGTGAGAGCTATTAAAATATGAAGTTTACAATAGCATGATGAAAATAAAGATTCAGATGATGAAGGTTACAGTGGTAAAAGTAAAATTAAGTGAAAAGAGCTGTCAGTTTAAAAGTAAAACAGTTAGTAGACAGAGCAAGAAGAAAAAGTTAAAGAATTCATAATGGCAGTAACAATAGAGTTTAAAGGTAAAAGGTAGAGTCAAAATACCAAGTCAGAAAAAAGAAAACAACGTAAGAGACAAGCCAACATGAGAGAAACCAACATATAACAATAACCAGAAAAAAAAGGGACAACTTTCAATCAGTTGAAAGGTGTCACTACCTTTTAGCCTCCAGATATTTATTTCTAGGATTAAATCCTAAATCTGTTTAGGATATTTTATATTAGTTTTTGTATAAATACTTCATCTATTCAAAGTATTAAGGGTGTGGTGTGTGGATTACTAAAAATTTCTATAGTTGTATTAATCTAAAACCTGAGGGTTCATTTTTCCATTTTCAAGTCAACAGATTGAATTGAGCAATAAAGGCATTATATTACAGGATTCATGTGTTGAGCCACTTCAGTGAAGTACTTTCAATTATTCTATGTTATTTTATGAAGTTTTCACATAATTGCATGTTTTCTGAATCTAAATGATATAACGGGAATTTTATTTCATAACTTGTTTAAATACACTTTGCCTTGTAGTGTTATTCATTTTCATGTTTTCTTCTGATATTGAGATTAGGGAATTCTTCATTTCTCCCTAGTTTCGATTGACCTCTATCCTATTCCTTCATTATCAGGATCTAAGAATCCTTAATTTCTATCCCATCCCGATTGAAACCATTTCACCTTCCAGCCTAAAGATCTGAACCAGCTCAGCTACCTTGCCCTGTGAACACTTCCTTTAGAACTTGATTCTACTTTGTTGCTTGATACATTGACTCCATTAGCCCAATTGAAAACAGACCTGCATCTATCCATCTGAATAAGTAATTCCACCACCAAACCAAAACAAAATCAATACCCAATCAATATTATATAACTAGCATAAAATAAATTAACAAAGTTAAATCATAAAGAGGGAGCCCTCTCTGAGCATTAGGAAGGATAGATCCTAATCTAAAAAGTAGGTTTGTGGTTACCTTGGTGAGTTATTTCTTTAACCTTGAGAAATTACTCAGTGATATCATATTGGTGACTCCACTGGGGAAATATTAATCTATTCCTTCAGAAAAATTATACAAGAATTAGATTTAATCTATGATGGTGGATAGTGATCAAACACACAAGGGTTAAAATCATCCACCTGGTGACTCCAACTCCAAATAAGTTTCAAATTCAAGACTCCACTGGAGAAATGAACCTGGAAGAACATCATGGGAATATCAAGTTGTGAACTTGGATCTTAATCCAAGACATTATGTTCTTTCTTATCATGAAGGTTTTTCAATGTATATTTTATTTTAGTAATGATATTAGACTAATATTTGATTATTTTCCTTTGAAGAGTGTAAATATAAATTCTCCTTTTTCAGTAACTTTATGATGGAGCTTATGATGGTCATTTTCCGATTGATAAGTCTCAAATAATGAAGACTAATATTATAATCCCTGTACATATTCATGTACCTTGTAAAGTACCTAATATATATAAACCCCTCACCTTACCTCTTATAATCCATGATTTTCCTGAAAACTATTACAGATACCTCCCCAAATTTGATGGAGAAAGTGGTAACATCACTTCCCAAAAACATATTCAAAGTTTTGTGAATTATATTGACCTATTTGAGATTGATGAATATGATGTTAGAATTAGGCTTTTTTCTCTTCTCTGTAGAATAAAGTAAAAATTTGGTTAAAGAGCCTACCTATTGCAAGCATCTCAAAATTTCAGCAGTTTGTCAAAATTTTCCATGATAAATGGATAATCAAAGTCAATATTTTTGTGATCATAGAATAATACAATCAGTTGCAAAGACATCCAAATTAGACAATACAACAATTTTCTGATAGATTTAATCAAGTTTATTATTCAATGCTAGCAAATATAAGACCTCCTCCTAATTCAGCTCTCTTGAATTATCCAAAAGCAAAGGATCTTGAAATAGAGTTTCAGTTAAGAGAAAGAGGTCCTACAACACTTGAGTAGATGCAGAACATTTCAGTTGATGTAGAAGTTAATCTGCTAATTAAAAAAGAAAAGTTGAAAGAATAAGGAGAGAATAATAACATTGCAGAGGTAAAGCTCAACATTTTGGTAAGGAAAGTAGAGGAAATAATACATAAGATCACCATGAAATATGGATTTTTTGTTCAAAATCACCATGACCCACTCATTGCAAGAAAATAAGAGGTTACTAACCATGGAAAAATTCCTACTAATCACAACTACCATAGATCAGAAAATGAGTTAACAGAGAAATATGTTGAAGAGAAATCTACTCATCTAATGTGTATGTTTGATGACATTTATTCTTTTAATTATTTTCCTAAATATGTTCAGTATGATGATAATTATGTTCTTCAGACTCAAGCTAATTTTACAGAAAAATCAGTAGCTATTTTGGGAAATGAGGAAATGCAGTTTCAACAGCTTGAATACAGTGATCAACCAATACAGATCAGCTATGAGAGTGAAGAAGAAAGTGTAGAAAAAATTGAGATAAGTAAAGGAAATTTTCCTCTTTGCTTTTCTTCATTCTAGTTCATTAGAGACACCTTTAAAAAAATAAATAATTAGCAGTCTTTAGGTATTGAGAAGGACAACAAAGAAGAAAATGAAACTCTTAATCAGGATTCTTCAGTTTCAAAATTACAGTCATCAAATTTCAGTGAAATCCCTGATCAAGTGACACAGGAAAGTTATATACCACTATGTTTTGAACCTTTTCAGTTTTTAAAAGAGATTTGGTATAATATCTTTCAATCAAAGAATGAGCAGCCTACAGAAATCTATGAAGTTCCATTCAAACCCATAAGTAATAGGTTGCAGTAAGCCTTCCAAGTTTTTCATGATCAAATAACAGATATGTTGGATAATTAATGAATTCAAAGCCTTTCTCCATTTATTTACTATGAGCTTCACGATCAAGATGATAAAGGTCTTTTCGAAAAAAAAAAATTATGAGTAGAAATATCATCACAAAGCTTATCTGAAAATCTGTAATTATCTCAATCCAATCATAAGTTAATTTTGCAGGGAAATAAAGCTCAAAATGACAATTTAGTTTCATGGAATGGAGGCCATCCAGAACATATATAGAGTTGTTTGGATCACATTAACATTTGTACATATACCTTGGAAGATCCTTTTGTACAGTGTCTAGAGTCAACAAAGGAAATTGAGTATTTTCTTATCTTCACATCTGTTGACAAGTTTCTATTGATATATAGAACTTCAGTTTTGATAAATAAAAAACACACGCAATAAAATACATCAATGTATATAATGCTTGAATGGTTGCATTGGCATTTTAATTTTACCTAACCAACAGTTGGACAGCTGATTAGAGTAAGTAGGTAGGATTTTGAGTTTGATTAAATTCAGTTTTCAACAACAAGTTTATTCTAGTTTTTAGATTTTCACCCAGTGATTGACAAAAATCATTAAGATTTAAAGCTAAGAAGAAGGCCCTAAATTCTTGATGATTTAGTAGTTTGGTTTGAAGGTTACATCACCTTTTAGTTTCAAATCAGATTTCAATTTGCAGAAAAGGTGTGATTTCAATTCCAGATTTTCAATCACGGAGATTGTACAAAAAAAGCATGAGAAGTCTTAGGATTGGCCCAATGAATTAGGCTACTAGTTGATGGTGTTCTTGACATATCACAAGGAGATTCCATTCCTATGTGAAGTCACTGTTAAGGTCATATAATAATAGGATTCATAATTTTGAATTGACTATGTAAATTTTGCAATATTGTAAATACCTTATCTTTCTGCAAATGTTTTCCCATATTAAAAAATGAAAAGAGGGTATCTCCTAAAAGAACAATTAAAGTAAAAAAATAAACAAGAACAAAAATAATATCAAGTATGAACCCCACCAAAAATAAGATCATGAAAGTGTTGCACATTCAAATGCCACTACTTTAGTTTACTTTATGCAAATAAAAATGTGTGTAGCTTGTCCAAAATGCCACAAATTGTGATAATTATACAATTTAATCTTGATTACTAATGCTTTAAATTTCATTGTTTATAGTTAGAGGATAAATATCTAGCCAAAATGTTTAATTTTGGCAGATCAACAGTTAGGTAGAAGATAAACGAGCTCATTATTTTAATTTGAGTCGTTGGACGTCATAAGGTTAGAAGTAGTTATTTTTTTTATTAAAAGAAAACAAAAGGGTCAAAAAACTCAAATGCGCCCAATAAAGGAAATAAAATGTTAGGATAAAAATGGGTAGGTAGATTACCTTAAAAAAGCACTGATGGTTCATCTCATATTTCTAACATTCTTCTAAAAAACACTTTTCCCCTTGTAAAAAAAATCCATTTCCATTCATTTTAACCCTTTTCCTTTTGCTAATATCCATTTTTCCCCTTATTCTAACTATTTTCTCTTCCATTAAACCATTTTACCTTCCTAACCCCTTTCCCTAGCTAGGAACCCTTTTACCCTTTTTTTTACTAACTTCCCTATCTAATAAAACATAAAAACCATTTTTTCTATAGTTTAAAAGTACTAAATATGTATTGGGCTCCCACTTCCATTTCTGATTCATTTCCTTGGACCCTTATATCATTATTAATCGTATTTTATATATTATTTAAGTTCTCGCTACCATTTTAAATCTTCATATATATATATATATATATATATATATACACACACACACACACACACACACACACACACACACACACACACATAAACTCATTTAAATATTAAAACCCCGTATTCATTAACCCCCACTATATTAAACCATATAATCCCTCCACGTTAATATTTTGAAATCATGACCCTACTCACATTCTAACCCTCTGCCTATCAACTCTCGGAACCACTGCTTTGAACCCCACATAAATTCATCTGACCATCCAATCTCTGCCATCGGATCCGATGGGCCATGCTCCATATTGCACTCCCCAGCAACCCGATGTTTAAAAAACATGGGGGTTGCGAAATCGGCGGTTTTCGCACCCCTTCCCCTTGCCACGCAGTGATCTCTCACTTTATCACACTCCTCAGACATAAACCTTGCCACCAATTTTTGTGATGCGATAAACCGCTTACTTGGCCACCCTACGATATGTTAAAACCACTTTTCCATTGTCCGATGTGCGATAAAAACCCTGAGCCACTGTGGTAAACTACTGATGTTAGAATACTACCCTGCGCCAAAGCATTAGAGCCATTCAACGTTCAAAACCCATCTCTACCCCTATTCTCACAACTTTGCTAAATTGCGAGAAAGCCCCTATTATGGCCAGAACTCCTTCCACTAAATTTCTTGTTACTTGAAGCCATTACTCTTTTCCCTTCAGACCTCTGTTTCATTAACAAATTGTTCTATTTTTGCAGGTTATTAGCATAAACAAAATATTGAGGAAATAGTTTTAATACTAGTTAAGAAACCTGTTTCTTCTTGAGAGTGAATTCAAATGGTTTTTCCTTAACAGAAGATTCCATGCAGTAGAATAGAAAGGAATTATTTACATAGAAGAAGTAATTATTAAACAAAGATGAAACATTTCACATCAGTAACAGTGAGAGATATTCAAAGATGAAGTTTAAAACAACAAGATGAAAGTAAAGATTCAGATGATGAAGGTTACTTTGGTAAAAGTAAAATTAAGTGAAAATAGCTGTTAGGTTAAAAGTAAAACAATTAACAGATAGAGCAAGAAGAAAATGTTAAAGAATAATTCACAGTGACAGTAGCGACAGAGTTTAAAGGTCAAAAGTAGAGTTAAAAGACCAAGTCAGAGAAAGAAGATAGCATAAGAGACAAACCAGCATGAGAGAAACCAACATATAACAACAATCAGAAAAATAGGGGCATATTTCAATTAGTTGAAAGGTGTCACTACCTTTTAGCCTCCAGATATTTTATTTCCAAGAATAAATCCTAAATCAATTTACGATATTTTCTATTAGTTTTTGTACGAATACTTCAGCTATTCAAAGTATTAAGGGTGTGGTGTGTGGATTACTAAACATTTCTATATTTGTATTACTATGAAACCTAAGGGTTCATTGTGTCATTTTCAAGTTAGTACACTGAATTGAGCAATAAAGGCATTATATTATAGGATTCATGTGTTGAGCCACTTCAGTGAAGTACTTTCAATTGTTCTTTGTTATTTTTTGAAGTTTTCACATACTTGCATGCTTTCTGCATCTAAATGATATAACAGGAATTTTGTTTCAAAACTTGTTTAAATACACTCTTTCTTGTAATGTTATTCATTTTCATGTTCTCTTCTGATATCCAGATTGGGGAATTCTTCATTTCTCCCTAGTTTCAATTGACCACATTCCTATTCGTTCATTACCCGGATTTGATAATCCTTAATTGATCTCCCATCCTGATTGAAAACATTTCATCTTCCAACCAAAATATCTGAACTAGCTCAACTACCTTGACTTGTAAGCACTTCCTTTAGAACTTGATTCTTCTATGTTGCTTGATACATTGACTCCATTAGCACAATTGAAAACATACCTGCATATATCCATCTGAATCAGTAATTCCACCACCAAACCAACCCAAAATCAAAACCCAATCAATATTATATAACTAGCCTAAAATAAATTAACTCAACAATTTTAAATCATAAAGAGAGAGCCCTCTTTGAGCATTAGCAAGGCTAGATCCTAATATCAAAAGTAGGTTTGTGGTTACCTCGATTAGCTCTGTATTTAACCCTGAGAAATTACTGAGTGATAACATATTGGGGACTCCACTGGGGAAATATTAATCTATTCCTTTAGAAAAATTATTCAAGAATCAGATCTAATCTATGATGGTGGATAGTGATTAGACACATAAGGGTTAAAATAATCCACCTGGTGACTACAACTCCAAATCAGTTTCAAAATCAAGACTCCACTAGAGAAATGAACCTGGAAGAACATCGTGGGAATATCATGTTTTCAACTTGGATCTTAATCCAAGACATTACCTTCTTTCTTATTAATAAGGGTTTTCAATGTATATTGTATTTTAGTAATGATCTTAGACTAATATTTGATTATTTTCCTTTGAAGAGTGTAAATATAAATTCTCCTTTTGATAAAATTTCTGATGGAAATTATGATGATCGTTTTACAATTGATAAGCCTCAAATAATCAAGACTAATCTTATAATCCATGTACATACTCTTGTACCTTGTAAAGTTTCTGATAGATACTTACCTCCTATACTCCATGATTTTCTTGACAACTATTACAAATACCTCCCCAAATTTGATGGAGAAAATGGTATCATCACTGCCCAAAAACATATTCAAGGTTTTGAGAATTATATTGACCTATTTGAGATTATTGAAGATAATGTTAGAATCAGATTTTTTCCTCTTTCTTTGCAGAATAAAGTAAAAAGTTGGTTCAAGAACCTACCTATTGCAAGCATCTCAATTTTTCAGCAATCTGTCAAAATTTTCCTTGATAGATGGATAGTCAAAGTCAATATTTTTGTGATCATAGAAGAACAAAATTAGTTGCAAAGACATCCAAATTAGACAATACAACAATTTTATGATATATTTAATCAAGATTATTATTCAATGCCAACAAATATAAGACCTCATACTAATTCAACTCTCTTGCAATATCCAAAAGAATTTGATCCAGAAATAGAGTTTTGGTTAAGAGAAAGAGATCCTACAACACTTGAGCAGATGCAAAACATTACAGTTGATGTAGAAGTTAATCTGCTAATTGGAAAAGAAAAGTTGAAGGCAAAAGGAGTGAAGAATAACATTGCAGAGGTAAAACTCAACATTTTGGTAAGAAAAGTAGAGGAAATAATATAGAATATTACTATAAAGATGGATTTCTTGTTCAAAATCACCATGACCCACTCATTGCAAGAAAAGAAGAGGTTTCTAACCATGAGAATATTTCTACTAATCACAACTACCATAGATCAGAAAATGAATTAACAAATCAATATGCTGAAGAGAAATGTATTGATCTAATGTGTATGTATAATGACATTCATTATTTTAATGATTTTCCTAAATATGATCAGTATGATGATAATTATGTTCTTCAAACTCAAGCTAATTTTATAGAACAATCACTAGCTAGTTTGGGAAATGAGGAAATGTAGTTTTAGCAGCTTGAATACAGTGATTAAACAATACAGATCAGCCATGAGAGTGAAGAAGAAAGTGTAGAAAATTTTGAGATAAGTTAAGGAGCTTTGCCCCTTTGTTTTGATTCATTCCAGTTCATTAGAGACAACTTTAAAGCAATTAATAATCAACAGTATTTAGGTATTGTGATTGGCAACAAAGAAGAAAATGAAACTCTTAATCAGGATTCTTCAGTTTCACAATTATAGTCATCAAATTTCAGTGAAATACCTAATCAAATGACATAGGAAAGTTCTATACTACTATCTTTTGAATCATTTCATTTTTTAAAGGATATTTGGTATAATATCTTTAAATTAAAGAATGAACAGCTTGTAGAAATCTATGAAGTTCCATTCAAAACCATAAGTAATAGGTTGCAACAATCCTTCCAATTTTTTCATGATTAAATAACAGATATTTTGGATAATGAATGCATTCAAATCCTTTCTCCATTTAATGACTATGAGCTTCAGGATCAAGATAATAAAGGTATTTTCGGACATAAATTTTAATTAGTAGAAATATCATCACAAAGCTTATCTGAAAATATGCAATTATCTCAATCCAATCATAAGTTAATTTTGTAGGGAAATAAAGCTCAAAATGATAGTTTAGTTTCATGGAATGGAGGCCATCCAGAACAAATGTAGAGTTTTTTTTATCACATTAACATTTGTACATATACCTTGGATGATCCTGTTGTACAGTTTCTAGAGTCAACAAAGTAAATTGAGTATTTCCTTATCTTCACATATGTTGACAAGTTTCTATTGAGATGTAGAACTTCGGTTTTGATAACAAACAAACACATGCAAAAAATACACAAATGTATATAATGCTTGAATGGTTGCATTTGCATTTTAATTTTACCTAACCAACATTTGGACAACTAATTAGACTAAGTAGGTATGATTTTAGTTTGATTAGATTCAGTTTTCCGCAGCAAGTTTATTCTAGTTTTCAGTTTTTCAGCCAGTGTTCGACAGAAATCATTAAGATTTAAAGCTAAGAATAAGGCCCTAAAGAGTTGATGATTTAGTAGTTTGGTTTGAAGGTTGAATGACCTTTTATTTTCAGATCATATTTCAGTTTGCAAAAAAGGTGTGATTTTAATTCAAGATTTTCAATCAAAGAGATTATACAACAAAATCATGAGCAGTCTTGGGATTGGCCCAATGGATCAGGCTACTAGTCAATGGTGTCCTTGACATCTCACAAGGAGATGACATCCCCATGTGAAGCCACTGTTAGGGTTCTATAATAATAGGATTCATAAATTTGAACTGACTATGTGAATTTTGCAATATTGTACATACCTTTGCTTTTTGCAAATGTTTTCCCATATTTAAAAAATGAAAAGAGGGTATATCTTAAAAGAAAAATAAAAGGACAAAAAGAAACAAGAACAAATAGAATATCAAGTATGAACCCCACCAAAAATAAGATCATGAAAGTGTTACACATTCAAATGCCACTACTTTCGTTTACTTTATTCAAATAAAATTATGTGTAGCTTGTCCAAAATGCCACAATTCATGATAATCACATAGTTTGATCTTGATTATTCATGCTTTAAATTTCATTGCTGATAGTTATAGGATAAAGATATAACCAAACTATTTAATTTTGGCAGATCATTACTTAGGTAGAGGATAAACAAGATCATTAGTTTAATCTGAGACGTTGGACGTCATAAGGTTAGAAGTAGTTAGTTTGTTTATTAAAACAAAATAAAATGGTCAGCAAACTCAAATGCACCTAATAAAGGAAATAAAATGTTAGGATAAAAATGGGTAGGTATATTACTTTAAGAAAGCACTGATGGTTCATCTCATCTTTCTAACATCCTTCTAAAAAACACTTTTCCCCTTGTAAAAAAATCACTTTCCCTTCATTTTAACCCTTTTCCTTTTGCTAATATCCCTTTTTCCCCTTATTCTAACTATTTCCCCTTCCTATAAACCATTTTCCCTTCCTAAACCCCTTTCCCTAGCTGAGAACCCTTTTTCCCTTTCTTTTACTAACTTCCCTATCTAATAAAACATCTAAACACTTTTTCCTATATTTTAAAAGTGCTAAATATGTATCGGGCGCCCACTTTCCTTTTTGATTCATTTCCCCAGACCCTTATATCATTATTACCCATAGTTTATATATTATTTAAATTCCCGCTACCATTTTAACTCTTCATATATATATTAACTCCTTTAAATATTAAAACCCCGTATTCATTAACCCCCACTATATTAAACCATCTAATCCCTCCACGTTCATATTTTGAAATCATGATGCTACTCACATTCTAACCCTCTACCTATCAAATCTTTGTCACACTTCTTTGAACCCTGCATAAATTCACGTGATTGTCCAATCTCTACCATCAGATCTGACGGCCTACTCTCCATATCACACTCCCAAGCAACTCGACGTTTAAAAAACACAGGGGTTGCGAAATGGTAGGTTTTTGCACCCCTTCCCGCTGCCATGCAGCGATCCCTTGCTTTATCGCACTCCTAAAAAAACCGCCCAACCAATTTTCGTGATGCCATAAACCGCTTACTTTTCCACCCTGCGATATGTTAAAACAACATGTCTTCTTGTCCACTGTGCGATAAAAACCCCGATGCATTGTGGTAAACTACCGATGTTAGAATACAGCCTTGCGCCAAAGAGTTAAAGCCATTCAAGGTTCAAAACCCATCTCTACCCCTATTCTCACACCTCTGCGAAATTATGAGAAAGCCCTTGCTATGTCCAAAACTCCTTCCACTAAATTCCTTATTCCCTGAAGCCATTACTTGTTTCCCTTCAGACCTATGTTTCATTAACAAATTGTTCTATTTTTTCAGGTTATTAGCCTAAACAAAAGCTTGAGGAAACAATTTTAATACTAGTTAAAAAACCTGTTTCTTCCAGAGAATGAATTCAAATGGTTTTTCCTCAACAAAATACTCTAGGTAGTAGAATAGAAATAAATCATTTACACAGAAGCAGTAATTATTAAAAAGAGATGAAAACTTTCACATCAGTAACAATGAGAGATTTTCAGAGATGAATTTTACAACAGCAGGATGAAAATAAAGATTCAAATCATGAAGGTTACTGTGGTAAAAGTAAAATTAAGTGAAAAGAGTTGTTAGGTTAAAAGTAAAACAGTTAGCAGGTAGAGAAAGAAGAAAAAGTTAAAGAAGAATTCACAGTGACAGTAACGACATAGTTTAAAGGTCAAAAGC
This sequence comes from Pinus albicaulis, assembly GCA_034641835.2. Lineage (NCBI taxonomy): Eukaryota > Viridiplantae > Streptophyta > Pinopsida > Pinales > Pinaceae > Pinus > Pinus albicaulis. Next base: position 35,068 of record JAXQQM020072985.1, read on the forward strand.
AGAGTTAAAAGATGAAGTCCGAGAAAGAAGACAATGTAAGAGACAAGCCAACATGAGAGAAACTAACATATATCAACAATCAGAAAAATAGGGACAACTTTCAATCAGTTGAAAGGTGTCACTACCTTTTAGCCTCCAGATATTTTATTTCTAGGAATAAATACTAAATTAGTTTATGATATTTTATATTAGTTTTTATATAAATACTTCAACTATTTCAAGTATTAAGGGTGTGGTGTGTGGGTTACTAAACATTTCTATAGTTGTATTAATCTGAAACCTGAGGGTTCATTATGCCATTTTCAAGTCAGCAGACTTAATTGAGCAATAAAGGCATTATATTACAGGATTCATGTGTTGAGCCACTTCACCGAAGTACTTTCAATTGTTCTTTGTTATTTTCTGAAATTTTCACATACTTGCATGTTTTCTGAGTCTAAATGATACAATAGGAATTTTATTTCGGAACTTGTTTAAATACACTTTGTCTTCTGATATCCAGATTAGGGAATTCTTTGTTGCTCCCTAGTTTCGATTGACCTCTGTTCTATTCCTTCATTATCTAGATCTAAGAATTCTTAATTGCTTTCCCATCTCGATTGAAACCATTTCACCTTCCAGCCTAAAGATCTGAACCAACTCATCTACCTTGCCCTGTGAACACTTCCTTTAGAACTTGATTCTGCTCTGTTGCTTGATACATTGACTCCATTAGCCCAATTCAAAACAAACCTACATCTATCCATCTGAATCAATAATTCCACCACCAAACCAAACCAAAATCAAAACCCAATCAATCTTATATAACTAGCCTAAAATCAATTAACTCAACAAAGTTAAATCATAAAGAGAGAGCCCTCTCTGAGCATTAGGAAGGCTATATCCTAATCTCAAAAGTAGATTTGTGGTTACCTCGGTGAGTTATTTCTTTAACCTTGAGAAATTACTGAGTGATAACACCTATTACAGATCTGCCTTGTCTTAATTTCAATAACAGATCAATTGGTTTAGTGTAAAATTTCAAATTGGTGTGACCTGTTAAGTTTGACCATTTTTACTTGTTAAATTTGATTTTTAATAGTTTCTCTCCCTATTATAGATCTTCCTTGTCTTAATTTCAATGACATGTCAAATCAATTGGTTTAGTGTAGAAATTTCAAATCGGTGTGATGTGTTAAGTTTGACATTTTTACTTGTTAAATTTCATTTTTAACGGTTTTTGTGGATGAAATCAACCATACAATGGTACAAATATTATTGATTATATAATCACTTATTATTATTTGGTTTTAACGAATAAGCTCTCATTTATTAATTCTTGCTAAATAAAAAGATTTAGTATGTCATTTTTGTCAATGAAATTCCATCTCTATTAGGCCATAATTATATATTTATCAATTGAGAGATGTTGGTATCTGTATTAAGATAAGGCAACAAAATTTCATGAGGAGGGTCAATGAAAAAAGATTATCCAAATGTAAAATACATCTACAAATTCATGTTTTTCACTGGAAAGAAATATGAACAATATAGGTGGTTTCTAGTTACTCAGAGAGGGGATATCCGAAAAAAACTCAAATGTTTTGGCTAGTTGGTCCTTCATGACCGTGCCCTGACCTAGAAAAATTTACAAAAGAGGGGTTTAAGGGTGCCTAGAGTGTGTGTGTTTTGTTAGAGTGGTCTGGAAGATGGGACACACCTATTTCTTTACAACCCCTTATCGAAGGCGGTATGAGAAATTGTTTCAAAAATATTCAATCTTAAGGAAAGTTCTATGGATCTATCTGTGGCAGATTTCATCAAGTCCTGGTATAAGAAACATAAAGCCTTTCTCTTCTTGCTAATTTAGATTATCTGGTCTATCTAGAAATCTAGAAATCACTTCTTGCCAATTTACATTATCTGGTCTATTTGGAAATCTAGAAAGTCTGTCATTTTTCTAGATCAGATTGATTGTGAGTCATTTTAAAATATGTCTCTTACTTCAATGAAAAATGGCCGATAAGGGAGATGAAAAAAAGAAGATAAGTAAGGTGTAGAGATCTATGGGGAAACTTTCTGGTTGGTTTTTTCGATGGGGCCAGTGGATATAGGAAATATGGTTGTGGGGTCTATTTACTGATGAAGTCTGGTACCTACTATCAATTTTGGTGGAGAGGTATTGAGGGGACAAACAACTGATCAAAAGTGATTGCATTATGGGGGCTTCTAAAAGCAGCAAAGTGGACTTGTTTAACAAGTCTATAGATTTTTGGAGACACAAAGGGGGTCATAAACTTGGTTAGAGAGGAGAATAATTTCAAACCACCCATATTATCTAATTGCATGTCACAGATCATAGAGCTGATCCAATATTTTCAGAACATAAAATTCAAACATGTTTATAGAGAACAAAACATGGTCGTTGATCTCCTTTCTAAGAGAGCACTGAAGGTCCCTTCAGATATGATTCATTTTTTGGTTTTTTTAAAATCATTTAAGAATTAATATTGACAGTATCATTTTTCATTGAAGTTACTTAGAAGGTAACAGAATCATGGATGTACACGTTACAAGGAAGGGAAATAATTTTTTTTGTTCAGGTTGAAAAGGAAAGAACTACTATGGAAGAAAGTTTTTTGGTAAACATCGTACAGGTTTTAAAAAAGAACAAGCCTATATTACATTTTGTTAAAAGAAAAGGTCTTTATCATATGAGGAGATTGTATTCAAAACAATATGGGTAAATGGAATGTAATGAGCATAGGAAATGCACTTATTTGTTGTGTATTTCTATATTTTTGTGAATTTTTGTATTAGATATTGTTAATAGTTTTTAATCCTTCTCTGGAACCTCCTCTTTTTGTGAGGAATTATCATGTAATGGTTTTTGGGAATTCAAGAATAAGAAGTAGAGACGATAACATAGGTACTGCTAGGTGATAGAGTGATGGAAACAGAAACATAGGTACTACTGACAAACTTGATGGAAACATAAACATGTTATGTAGCTTTCTCATTTAAATGAATGAAAGAATATTTTATTTCTTCTGAAAAAATATATATATATCTTTTTATTCAAAATTTCAGGAAGCGCCTCTCTGCGCATACATATATCGTCATCAACACGAAATTCAAAATACCAGTAAGTGCATGTGGAGGGTGTCAATGGAAATTGAGCTTGGTTCTGACCCAACCGTTCACATAAGCTTAGAGTCCTACGTTAAACTCACTAGTACTGCGCTTCTTCTTGCATTAGTGGTGACATGGACCTTCTTGTTCAAGGGCATAAACTTGAAGTTGCCTCTGGGGCCACTTCCATTTCCAATTATTGGAAACCTCCACACGATGGGACAACTTACACATAGAGCGTTAGTAGAGTTTTTTCTCAAATACAGGCCACTCATGTCTCTATGTCTCGGCTCCACCCTCACCTTAGTTGTCTCCTCTCCAGATATGGCTAAGGAATTCCTCAAGACTCATGATCTAATTTTCGCCAGCAGACCTACATCCATCACCACTAAGTACAATTCCTTTTACATCACATTTTCTCTGTATGGATGCTACTTAAAGGCAATGCGTAAAATTTGCGTCTTACAGTTGCTAAGCTCAAGACAAATAGACTCCTTTCGCTTCATAAGAGAAGAGGAATTCTCTGCTATGATTTGATCTATTCATATTTCATATCATTAATGGTTTTCACCTGTGAATATTAGCAAGGCCATGTCAGCCCTTGGGATTGATATAATCTGCAAAATTGCCTTCAATTGAAAGTATACTGACTAGAAATTAATGGATAGTAGAGGGATCCACTCAATGATAAAGGCAACATTTTATTTTGAGGACTTTAGGAATTTTTATTTTATTTTGAGGACTTCAGGTTTGCAATATATACATAATACCTTATTTTGTTACAATGAATATCTAATTGAATGTACCTTGTGATAATCCTTGCCTCCCATTGAATGTTGGAATTTTACTCCCAACCACCACCATGAATAAGAAGTGACACAACCCACAATTCCAAAAATTTTGAGAGCAGAGAAGGTCAACAACAGATCCAAGAACCGGAGGCGTTTCATGCAAAAATACCAAACAACAGAGTACTCAACCTTACCTCTCCATTTATTTCTTACCTGCCGCATTAATTAGCTTTTTCCCCATAGGCGCAACACAAAATTTTTATTTTTTAACTCTCAAGCCTTTCGCCAATGTTAAGTTTCTGTTGATGCGATATTTGCGGGACCCACTTACCTCCACCACACTTTGCAAACACATTAATTATTTTGTTATTCCACCTTTCCTTACCTCACTGCCTTACCGCACTTCCAAAATTTTAAATTCCCACAACCCACACTTCGCAAATATTAAGTCTTAACCTGAAGCCTTACCACATGTTATTTTATTCTACCGCTGATGCGATCTAGCAGGACCTACCAACCTTTACGGCATTTTCAAATCACCGCAATCCTTTGCATTTCACTTACTGCACTTACCTTTGTTTAAGCTACCCGCAGTGCGCACTTCACAGTTTTTACCACTTACCTTTCCGCAATCACAAGCTATGTTATTTTGGGTGCAATGCGATATGTGCCACTTCACTATCGCACATCGCAGCCTGCAACCTTTTTTGTTTACCTGTAAAGTTCTACAAGTTATTTTATTTGTTTTGCGATGTGATATCACTATTGCATATTGAATTCGCCAAGATTTAAGTGTTCGCCAAGTTTCCCATATGTTATGTTATTTTAGGTGCGATGTGATAAGTTCCACGTCACTATTTCACATCGCAACCCGCAAAGTTTAAAGGATAGTGCCGAGAGTTAAAGTTTGAAATCGCTGAATTGCGCAGATGCGATGTGGACCAGAACCACATTGCATAAAATTTGAGATCTACTAGTGTGTGTTTTTTAATGTGTTTTCGCGTGTTTTTATGTATAAGTATAAATACAACCTACGTGCTGATTAAATCTAGAAATGGATCTTTTGACAGCCCAAGGACAAATGTTTTTGAACGTCCATTCAACATTGAACAAAATTGATTATATTTAGGTTTTATAGGCTTCGACCATTTTTTATATAAGTAGAAATGTAATTTCATTTTGTAGGGAGAAGGTGATGGAATAGAAAACATCAGTTCTTTCCTCTCCTATTTTTACATTATCTGTGTATTGAATGTTGATTTTTGCATTTTATTTGCAGTCTTTCTGTTGATGGGGGAAACACATTTTCCTCTGTTATTGTTGTATTCATAAATTCCAACATGGCATCAGAGCAGGTCTAGGCTATTAGTAAAAGAACAAGATCTCTTTGCTGAAGAAGCTGTAAGAATTTTTTGTAGAAGCAGAAGTCTCCAGCAGTGAGAAGGCTTTTACAACAATGAGAAGGTTTATCTTTTATACAGTCAAGAAGATTGTTTGTTTAACACAGTCACGATGGAAGTAGCAGGCACAAGCCTGAAAAATCCACAAATACCACAGTTTAATGGGAAGAACTATGATTATTGGGCCATTACAATGAGGGACCTGTTTACTTCAAAATATATATGGGAGCTGGTGGAACAAGGTTTCCAAGAACCAGCAAACGCAACAGTGATGGCTGATTTGACAACAACATAAAGAGACTTGTTGAGAGATAATAGGAAGAAGGACTCCAAAGCCATCTTTTATCTCTATCAAGCAGTACATGAGAGTATATTCCCAAGGATTTCAGCAGCAAAAAATTCTAAGGAGGCTTTGGATATCCTCAAGACAACCTATTAAGGTATGGATAAAGTTAAGACACCAAAATTGCAAATGCTAAGGAGAGATTTTCAAATTCTCTGTATGAAAGAGTATAATAACATAGAATCATTCTTCACTCATGTGATTGGGTTGGTTACCCAGATAAGGTCTCATGGAGAGACACTTGAGGAAAGAAGAATAGTGGAGAAAATCTTGAGAATTCTACCCTCAAGATTTGATGCCATAGTAGTGGCAATAGAAGAGATAAAAGATCTCTCACAAATTTCAATGGATGAGATGCATGCATCCCTAATGTCACATGAACATAGACTGAATAGAACAACGAACTTTTCATTTGAGCGTGTTTCCAAGACACAAATGTCTTTTGGTCCAGGTAGAGGTCGAGGAAGATCAAACTACCGAGGAAGAGGAATAATCCCATAGAGAGGTGGAAGAAACAACCTTGCAAGCACAAGTGGAAGGGGCAACAATCATAATCAAAGTGAAGGCTCAAGCCAACACCAAGCACAAGGAAAAAGGTATGATAAATCCCAAGTCCAATGTAATTATTGTAAAAATTATGGGAATTATGCCAATGAATGTAGAAAGAAACAAAATGACATGAATAACAGGAAAAATGATTTTTTTTCAAAAGAATATAAGAATGAGAGGCATGTGTTTTTAACATGTAATGTAGAACAATAAAAAAATGAATATGTATGGTTCTTAGACTCAGGTTTTAGTAACCACATGACTGGAAACATAGAAAATTTTACCAATCTAGATGAAAATGTGAAGTCTGAAGTGACAACGGGGACTGATAGCAAAGTCTTTGTCATGGGGAAAGGAAGAGTGTCAATACTGACAAGGAAGGGAGAAAATAAGTTTGTGCCAGATATATATTATGTACCTGGCATGAAATGTAACCTTCTGAGCATTGGACAGCTCGTGAACAAGGGCTACAATGTGTCTTTTAAGAATGACGTGTGTACAATCATGGACATACCTCCAAGTAAAAGGGTCATTGCAGAAGTGCATATGACAAATAATAGGATGTCTCCTCTCAAGCTCAGAAAAAACTTGAAGGAAGGAGGTGTGGTAGTAGGATTCACACAAGAGGTCTTTCAAGAAGAAGTTAAAGACGAAAATTGGTTATGGAATTTGATATTTGGACATCTCAAGTTTGGAGGATGTGAAGGCTACATCTTGGGCAAAAAACACAGAAAATCATTTCTAGCTGGAAAGAGTATAAGGGAAAAGTCACCCTTGGAGATTTTCCACTCAGATTTGTGTGGACCAATGCCAACGCCATATTTAGCCGACAGTGTTTATGTTTTAACATTTATATATGATTATACAATAAATACATGGGTTTATTTACTAAAACAGAAGATTGAAGTGTTTGAACAGTTCTACCACTTCAAAGCTCTTGTTGAGAAGCAGAGTGAGCACTACATCAAAGTGCTAAGAATTGACAGAGGTGGAGAATATGTATCCAAAGATTTCCTACGTTTTTGTAGGGAAAATGACATACACAAGTAGTTTACGATGTTGCATAAAGGAATAATAGGACCATCATGGACATGGTCAGAAGTATGCTGAAGGCAAAGCATTTTCCAAATGAGTATTGGGATGAAGATGTAAATTGTGCAGTGTATATTTTGAATAGATGCCCAACCAAAGCTGTTATGAACAAAATTATGGAAGAATCATGGAGTGGAACAAAGAAGTTTTTCACTCACATGAAAGTATTTGGATGTGTGGCATATGCACATGTCCCAGATCAACTAAGAAAGAAATTGGACAGCAAGGGGGAGAAGTGTATCTTTGTTGGATACAGTGATGAATCCAAGGCCTACAAACTCTATAATCCATCAACCAATAAAGTTATAATTAGCAGAGATGTGCAGTTTATTGAAGAAGAAGCTTGGGATGGAAGCTTCATGAATACAATGAATGTGAAGACATGTGTGTCTCACGAAGAGAAAGAGGAATTGATTGCTGAAAATAATTCGTCCATGATGGCCCCTCCTCCACCTACACAAGAAAATCAGAGCACACCACAAGTAGGAAACAAAAAGGCCTTGAGAAATCAAGGAAGAGCTTCTCCAAGAACACCACAGGGATCAAAAAATCCCTCGAGTTCAAATGGAACTCCAAGCACACCAAGAAGACCAAGATTCATAAATTTGAATGAAATTTATGAGCAAGAAGTTGATAATAATAATGGTCTAAATTCTTTATTTTCTTTGTTTTTTCATGTTGATGACCCAATTAATTTTTAAGATGAGGTAAAAGAAGAAAAATGTATTGAAGCAATGAATGAAGATATTGGTGCAATAGAAAAGAATGACACATGGGAGTTAGTGGACCTCCCACAAGGTAAATAAGTCATTGGAGTAAAATGGGTATATAAGACCAAGAGTAATGCTGAAGGCAAGATTGAAAGGCATAAAGCAAGACTTATTGTGAAACGCTACAAGCAGAAATAAGGGAGATATTATGAAGAAACCTTTGCACCTGTTGCAAGGATGGAAATAGTAAGAACAATGTTGTCCATAGCAGCACAACAAAATTGGAAAGTCTACCAAATGGATGTGAAATCAACATTTATTAATGGAGTGTTGAAAGAGGAGGTACATGTTGAACAACCTCCAAGCTATGAGATTGAAGGCCAAGAGCACAAAGTATGCAAGTTAAAGAAAGCTCTTTATGGGCTAAAGCAAGCACCAAGATCATGGTACAACAGAATTGATGCTTACCTGATAGAAAATGGGTTCGAAAAATGTGATGGTGAACCCACATTCTACATTAAAGAAAATGATGGTAAGACCCTTATTTTTGTTTTATATGTAGATGATTTAATTTTCACAGGAAATGAAGTTTCTCTCATTTCTAATTTTAAAGCAGTCATGAAAAGTTATTTTGAAATGAATGACTTGGGTTTATTAAGATACTTCTTGGGCATAGAAGTAAAGAAAAATGAAAAGGGGATTTTTATTTCCCAAGGAAAATATGTTGTAGAAGTTTTAAAGAGATTTAACATGTATAAATACAAAGCAAAAGTAACTCCAAATGTCATGGGGTTGAAGTTAAGCAAAGGATATTGCAGCAAAAATGTCAATCTGACATTGTACAAGGGCATAGTTGGCAGTCTAATGTGTTTGACTGCAACTAGGCCTGATATTATGTATGTTGTAAGTTTAATTTCCAGATTAATGGAGACACCAAAGGATACACATTGGCAAGCAGCCAAGAGAATTTTAAGGTACGTGAATGGAAAAAAAGGAGTATGGTGTTCTATACTCCTCAACTGATAATTATAAATTAATTGGTTACACTGACAAGGATTGGGCTGGAAGTGTAGATGATAGAAAGAGCACATTTGGGTATGTGTTTCATTTGGGATGAGGAGCCACTTCATTGGCTTCCAAGAAGCAACCAATAGTTTCTTTATCAACATCTGAAGCAGAGTATGTGGCAGCAACAGTAGCAGCATGCCAGGAAGTATGAATGAGAAGGATGATGAGAGACTTATGTCATGAGCAAGCACTACAAGAAAAAATCACATTGGTGAGGGTCATGCTTGTGACGGACCTTTAAGGTCCGTCACCAATGTCACATATGGTGACGGTCATTAAAAAACCGTCACTGTAAGTGTATATAGTGATGGTCATTTATGGTCCATCACCAAAGAAATTTTCAATGACACTTTTGGTGATGGTCGTTAAAGGCCCATCACTAATTCTCTCTTTGGTGACACTTCTACTGACGAACTTTTAATGACCCTCACCGATGCTCTTTTTGTTACTTTTGGTGACGGTCAAAAAATGTCTGTCATCATTGATCACTAAAAACCGTCACTATAAGTGTATATAGTGATGGTCCTTTATGGTCCGTCACTAAAGACATTTCACTTTTGGTGAGGGTCATTAAAGGCCCATCACTAATTCTCTCTTCGATGACACTTCTAGTGACGAACTTTTAATGACCCTCACCAATGCTATTTTTTTTACTTTTGGTGATAATAAAAAAATGTCTATCATCATTGATCATTCCAATGAGTTTTTGATGACGCTATGTGCCTGTTAATATATTTTTTGTCAAAACATAACGATTTAATACCATTATTGTTGAGCATTTTTTATAATATGTCCAAGGCCATAATGGTTAGGGTCAGTCAATTTTTTAAGAAGTAATAACCGTGTATCATTTCCCTCAAGTAATGACTAGTCGAATAGATATTTCCTGTGAGTCAACACATGATTCATATCTATTAAGTTTATTATCTAGAAAATTCCATTTAGATAAAGTTCCACTATTGTGTGTAGGAAATATATTATTTAATACATAATCGGGCTCTGAAAATTCTATTAATGAGAAAGACCTAACAATCCTCAACAATCTGGGCACACCTTAAATTACTGCTTTGGCACACACTAACATTTCTTACTACCCCACATGTCTTGGAACATCTTTGTACCTAAAACATCTTTTGATCACATTGACGCCCAAGCACATGCTGGCATGCGCTAACACAACATGGAACTATTCTAGCATGTGTTGGCATGCTGCATATAGTCCCTGGCATGCCCTAGAACACCTTGATTGAATTCATTGACATACATTAGCACTTGGCACACAATTCAAGTTGGCATGTATTGGGACCTATTATTAGTGTGCCTAGCATGCCCCTTTTCAAAAAGATAAAGTCCTGACTTATTGACCCTCTTATTGGTTCTTCCTTTTGTTGCCTTGACACATATTGATATACCCTGGCACCCTGCGCCACATCCTTAGCACCTAGCATGTATTGGCATATCTTGGCACTATTAATTGGCACATGATATAATTAGCACACCCTGGAACTCCCAAGCACACTTTGGGAATTCTTAACATGCCTTGATATTCCCTAGCATGCCTTACTAATGCTTAGCATACCTTGTCACTCCCTCCTTGGCATGACAACTAACACTGACCATTAACACTAGTCTCTAGCAGTACACATTCCTCGTATTCATTAACTTCCATGAATTTTTACCTAGTACTGCTCCCTTAATGTTTTTTCCTAGTACTCATTAACACTCATCAACATGCATTATCACTCTCTAGCACACCTTAGCACTCTTCAACATTCCCTTCCACTTCATAACATGCATAACACTAGTCCCTAACACATATTGGCGCTTGGCACGTGTTGGCACTTGGAAAGTCTTAGCATGTATGGAATACGTTGAGATGCCTTGGTATGATTTAGCATGGTTTAATATTAAATTTATTTGTGATGATCAGTTGTTGGAAAGTAGATGAGAAGCAACAAAGGAATACTTGGCACTTAGAATTCACTAAGACTTTGCACTTGGAACCTATTGTCGCCTAGTGTTTTTGTGCCTAGCATGCCCCTCTTGGAAAAGGTAAATTGATGACTTATTAACCCTCTTATGTGCTCATTTCCTTGTAGTTTAACCTTTTTCTCCCTTTTGTTGTCTTGAAAGTCCCTGACATGCATTGACACACCCTTGCACATCTTGGCATGCCTTATCACTTGGCACATCTTAGCATGTTTGACATGTATTCCCACTATCTGGCACATCAAGGGGGTGAAGAGAGATGTAGTCCTAAAGTAGGTCAAGTACGAGGGCCGAGTAAGGGTTTCTAAAGGGAGGTCATGATCATCCTCCAAGAGCAAGATCATCATGTGAGGGTTCAAAATAATGTTTCATACCTTAATGGTCAGTTTGCGCTAGGAGGTAGGATGGCATATTGTTGGTTCTCTTCTGGAAGATCAAGCTTAAGAGAGGTTTCTCATGAGAATCTGGGCATGTGATTTCAATGGTGTATTTGTGTGAAGGCCACATCAAATTCTAAAATGTTGAAATTTGCAACAAGAAAGAGTGAGATTCGAAACCATAAAGGAAAAAAAAATGCACCCACACTTGTGAGGAATTTTGATGCACCAGGAGTGAGGAATGTGGGGCATATAATTTATTTTTCCCTTAAATAATTTGGACAATAAATTGTAATTTCATCTCATAACAACTTGTGTCAGTTAATTAAGTCATGATGAACGAGCTAGCTCAAGAAATTCGAGTTGACGTCTAAGATGAGGCATCTAGAGGGATTCTAATATTTTTGGGGTCCAGTTGAAGTTGATACATTAGTGGGGTGCAAGTGTAATTAACTCAATTAAATGAGTTAAAATCAGTTTAACTAGTTATAATTGAGTGATGAGCTAGTGAGAGGTCTAGTGAATTAAATTAGATTTAATTCACAATGAGTGATCAATCAGATAACTGATAATTCACTATTAATAGTTGCATGCATGTCAGTTTCGAGGAATACCCAATTGAGACAGAGGTTAAAGGGAACATAACTATCAGTTGTATTCAGAGAAAATTTCCCATGTGCAATTATAAAGTCAATTCGATGCCATGATGGAGTGCGCAATCAAAGAAGACTGATTTTCCTAATTAATAAGGAGTTAATTCCCTGTGAATTGCATGAGCAAGGGAGGCTGAAGTAAGAATGAGAATTGGCTAAGTACTAGACCGGGTTTGCCTAGATCAACGGGAGACAATTGACAAAGTGCTGGAGAATCTCATCAAAGATTAAGCATTGTATTGTTTCATGATTCCTTGACTTAATACACAATAGAGATAGAGGGGTTTTGATTAGTTTCTTTCCCCAAATACATCATGTTGTTGTGCGATTGATAATTTATTTCTCTTACTTATATATGATTGTGCGATTGTGTTTTGTTTCCATAAATTGTAGGAAGGATTTAGTATCTTGTTTTAGTAGATTACAAGATCAGATTGAATCTCGTTGGTTAGATTTCTGACATGGTATCAGAGCAGGAATTTTTTGGGCGGTGAGTTTGTAGAGAATATTTGAATATTTTGGTGTAAAATTTTCAAAAACAAATAGAATATTTGGACTCCTTGAGAATCTACCCAAATGGAAAAAATAAATCGGTCAAATCGGAGCTCAGATAAGGGAGATACCATCAATTTAAAATCAAATCTTTTTTAGAAGCTTTTTGTAACTTCGGGAAAATTATACTGTGCGCAAGTCAAGAACCTATATGCACTTGAGGTACCAGATGCATGCAAAGCTTTGAGGAGAAAGGAAGAAGTTAGAGACTTGGTGGTTTAGAGGGAGCATAAATTACCTCTCAACATGCATCCTCATGAGAAGTCGTCTCAGATGGTTTTGGAGTAGCTGCCACAATTGGAGAAGTAGAGAGGAGACTGAGTGGAAGCGTCCACTCAAGCAGAGACATCCATGAGGGGGAAATTTTGAGCTAGATGGGAAGAGGGAGCAGCCATACCTCGAGGTGTAAGGTGGGGTTATGTGTAGAAATTATCCCAAGATAATAAATTTGGGCAAGGTCCATTGAGATGGCATGTCTCATGGATTGAACCTGGCTACGAGAAGCCCACAGTACAGCAGTAGTAGGAAGGATTAGTTATATAGTGTTAGTGTCCCGTAATTTGGCAGATTGGCAATCCAAATGACAGGGTAACATCATACCAAATTTGGAGTCCTAGGACCTAGCCTTCTTGGACTCAGAGAGGGCTCTCTCTATTATGTGCAAGGATGTGTGCTTGTTTGCTTAGTTTGTTTTTAGATGTTAGGCTAGTTATGAAGTATGTTTTTGGTTTGTTTTGGTTGTTGAGGGAAAACTGACTGAAAGGATAAATAGATATGGAGATGTCAAAACAATTGGGCTATGGGGTCAAATGAGGTCAAGATTGTCTTAATGACGGATAAGGTATGACTGCAGGGCCGATTTGGTCGAGATGAATAGATTCTTTGGGTGAAAATAAATGGGATGAAAAATAAGTTTGTGAATAACGAAGAGGTTCTAAACATGAATAGTTGATCAGCAAGCATTCATAAGTTAGGGCTAACCATGGTCCTCTATGAACGAAACAATAACTAATCAATGCGTAAAATAAACATTCAGGTGGTGCATAGAAGTATAAGACCCTCTAACTTTGGGAAATCACCTTCAGACTTTGGGAAAACAAATAATACGGAAAACAACTCAATCTATGAAGAGGGAACTCCTAGACATCATATTTTGAGCTATTGGGAACTTTGAAAGCAAGAATGCAAAGTTTTAGGCAAAGGGCAAGATCGAAACAAGACCTCCTTGGTTCAACTAAGACAATCAACCATTCAAAGAGAGATTTCAGAGACGGAGCTTTGACTAGCCATGAGTAAGCAGGGTGTACCGTGAATCATACTTGGCATGCATAACAACCATTAATGAAATAAATAAACAAGTTCTTAGTGATCAAAGAGCAGTTAAGAATTCTTTGATATGACTAAGAAGGAAGAAAACATAGAAGCTGCAAATGAATCAGGAAACTTGAGGTGCCTCCATGGGCATGTCTCAAAATTATCTTTACTGAAATAAAACAAAGCAAGAAGCATGGAAACATATGTGAAATATAGGAAACATAAACAAAATAAGAACACTATACCATTCACCAAGCCATGGAATCCTACATACAATCCTTCTCCACCATCCAAGTCAAGAAAGAGATCATCAACATCACAAGACAAGTGTTTCTTCAAAGCTCATAGTGCTATTGTATTGCTCTCTAACATCAATTTTTGCTTGCTATTACAATGAATCCTCTTGGAATATATAGGCCAAAGAGGAGGAAAACCAACCAAGGCAACTAGCTAGCCATTGGCTCAAAAACAAATATCTTATCTTGTCCTTGAGGCTTTGCAAAGCCCAAGGCACAAAATATCCAATAAAATATCTCAAAATTCTAAAAAAGGGAATAAATTTCACTTTTTATGACTGACAATTTCCCAAAATAGCTTAACGCACATTTGGAGAGGCCACTTCAGAAAACTGCCTTTTTTGGTCAAAATGCCACAAGGGCGCATCGACAGAAAATTTCCTATCTTTCGGAAGACTTTTGAAGGTCTTCCCGTTGTCGAAATGAGGCCCGTGATATCTTGTTGGAAATCCCTAGATGTCTATTTTCTGGAAAAGCCTAAATTTTCCCAAAATTATGCCTAGAAGTCTGTCAAATACTAAACTGAGTAAAAAAACCCAAAAAATAGGCCTTGCTGATATGTGGGCAGAGTGTCGAAAAAGTGAATGTTTTTAGCCTCTTTGGGGGACCAAAAAATCTTCAATTGATCTGAAAATTTCTGAGTATATGCCCCTAAATTTAATGCATTCAATGGTACCACTCTCAATAGTTGAGGATGCTCCAAACAAAAATGGTGGTGCCCATGGTTTTATGCAATTAGGCCCAAAAATGTCAAAAAACAAGAACATGTCGAAATTTGCTCAATTTTTGCGAGCAAGTCCCTCAAGGATTTTTAGAAACATGTCTAGAATCGCGGGCCAAAATTCCAAGCCCAGAGGTGTCTTTTTCCTCTTTTTCCGCCGGGCGCCCTCTTTGGGCGATTTTGAGTTTTTCTTGTCCATCCTTCAATTTCCTTTGGGCAAACTGATTTGGCTTTTTGTAGCGCCCGTTGCTTCTAATACTCTTCGCTGACTTACCAAGACAAAATTTTAAAATGATCATTGGAAAAAATCTTCAACCAGGACACCTTTTACTCCTTGCAAATCAATGTGTTTCTTTGATGCTAGCAAACAAGTATTTGTCAAATGAGAACAAAATCACTTTTTATCACTGTGTTTGAACAAAAGGTTTTAAGCAAGATATGTTTGTGGTTTTTGTTCAAAAGGAATTTCCTTTTCTTTTGGCATGAAATCCCTTCCCCTTTAAACACTGCCCCTTTGCTATCATTGTTTTTAAAAGGTAAACAAGACTTTTTTCAAACTGATACAACCTCTTCCCCAATCACTGTGTTGATCTTTGATTTAGCAAACAAGGTGTGCTCTTTTGAAAACACTATTAGGACACCTTTTAAAATGATTTGAAAACCTCTACAAACAAACTCTGTTTTTCCTTCTATCAACTGTGTGTAGTCTTAGCTATCTCATAGCACAAAAAGGAATTTCAAATTTTCACATTAACTCTCTTCTATTTCACTGTTTCTCTGTGGTTTATTTGAGACAAAAGGGAATCATTTAAAACACTGTTTTAAATACTCTTTCAAACTAATTGAAAACCTTCTAATCAAAATTATTTTTTTCTATTAGAGACTATGCATATCCATAGCCATTTATAGAAAGAAAATCTCTTTAAAAGTGACACAATAACCATTCTCTCTTTCATTGTTTTATGCCCTCTGTAATCATAGTAGAATACTTCCTTCATCCTCTTTATAAAAGTCTCTTGATGCACTTGGGGATGTATTTCTACTAAAAACTTGACTTTGGCATCTTTTGAAAAACTGTGTTGCTGGTGGCCCGAGCGCCTGGGCGCTCGACCATTCATGGGTGACCTGGGCCGTTCAAAAATAAGCCTGTAGGGATGAGCCAAGAGAGGTGAAAATGATATGTAGAGTTTGATACATGGAGGGTGAGATATTTGTGTGAAGAAAACCACTTTGTAGATGTATGAGATGATGGATTTAGTAGCGGCCCAAGCGGGCAGGACAACGTTCAGCAGTGGCCCGGGCGCCGGGCCGTTCAGAGGTGGCCCGGGCTATTCAAGAATGGGAAGTGCAGAGACTAAGAATGGCACTTTCAATGACTAAAAATGAGAAATGATGAGGGAAAGATTAGAGGGCAGGTGGTAGAGACCTTTTCTACTTCTCGAGCAGTCAGTTAATGGAAAAAGTTTTACGGGTGCCTCATTCAAGAGTAACACTGGGCATTCAGGAGTAACACTGGGCATTCAGGAGAAACACTAGGCGTCGGGCCATTCAGGAGAAACACCGAGCGTCGGGCCGTTCAGACATGGCCCGGGCCGTTCAAAGTTGGGTGTTACAGAGGCTTAAACCTATTTTGGAAATGGATGCTAACGAAATATCATGAGCATATGAACTTAAGATGTGTGTAGGGATAGCATACCAGTGTTTAAATGCTTGGATAAAGTGTTTGAGACCTCGGGCGCCGCGTTCAGAGGCAACACTGGGCCGTTCAGACTTAACACTGGGCGACAGGTGCCGGTCCGTTCAGACATGGCCCGGGCCATTCAAAATTTGGTGGTGCAGCGGTGTTTAAATGTCAAACAAATGGTGGATATGCCAAATTTAAGACGTTAAAAACATTTGGCATGTGGTAGATGTTAAAAAAATTGAAGATGTTAAAAACATTTGGCATATTGTAACACAGTTCAGAGGAACATAACTATCAGTTGTATTTATAGAAAATTTCCCATGTGCAATTATAATGTCATTGGGATGCCATGATGGATTGAGAAATCAAGGAAGGCTGATTTTCCTAATTAATATGGAGATAATTCCATAGGAATTGCGTGTGCAAGGTAGGCTGAAGGAAGGCTCCTTGCTCTTCACGGACTTTCACCGATGGGTGGAGTCCTGGTAATTTAGGAAGTCACTTGTAGAGTATAGGTCAATGAATAGATGGGAAGTGACCCTCGAAACCATTTCCCTAAGATAAAATAAAGAGTGGGACTTGCTTTCCTTTTAAGCAAGGGAATTACCTTCTAGGGAGAGAGGAGGGGGAATGAAGGGTTGAGGGAGAATAATAAGACTTATGAAGGAAGTTCTCAATCCCTAAAATCCTTTGGGAACTTGGATTCCCAAATGGTCCTTGATGAAAGGTCTTTGACACCAAATGGGACCACATGGGGCCAAGTGGACCCAACCTAGGTTCGGGGATGGAATTTAGCAACCAATGATGTTCCTATCCTAGATAAGGTGATGGGAAAGGATCAGACAAGTCTTTTTACTTCGATAGGTCAAATTGATCCTACTAGGTTCTATCCTTGGGAACACCTAGGCAAAAATTGATCCTAGAGCTAGGGCTTGACGTATCCGGAGATTCCACCATCGGAATTGGCCCATGTTCTGAGGAGAGTGAGGGCACCCAGCAACGCAGCTGCCTCTAGGAGATAGAAGTTTTCCTCTAGCTAGATTCCTGGGAAATTGTTGCCCTAGGTGACCTAATGGGGATAGACCTAGGGAATGTGAACATTTATTAATCTAAGAAACCCTATTGCAGTATCTTGATTTAATTCTCCTACTTGAATTAAGTTACAAGTTAATCTCTGAAATATTCAATAAATTAACGAAGTAAATAGTAAATACAACTAGCAACCTACAGATACAGATCAAATATTGAATAACATGCTCCTAGACAAAGTGGCACACGGATTTTCTAGACAACTATCCCCGGAAAAAACCCAATGTGGGAAAACCGGTGCAGATAGCTCTGGAGGGTTTTCATTATTGTGCAAAATCCAAGTACAACAATCCTGTGCACCAAAACTGATTCACTCAACAGAGAAATAAAAACGGTAGTAGTACGCTGCTTTGAATCCCTCTACGTCAACCTAACTGGCCTGCGTCGGCCTCTGTGCTACTTAGTAAGGGCTTGTGTCACATCTGAAGGGCTTACACTGCCCTTGCACTGCCCTGACTGGGCCTGCGTCAGCCCTGCGTGGCTCCTGCTGCCCCTGCTAAACTCTGGCTGGAGTGTGTGGCTCCTGCTACGCCTGTTGCTCTGGCTAGCTGGAATCCTTAAGCAGAAAAAACATAGGTAAGAAAGAAGGCATTGGCCAAAGGCAACGCATAACAGTGAGAAAAATTGAAGAAATGAAATGAAAATAGATCAATGTCCACAAATAAATGAAACAGCTCAATGGGACTAGAGAGTAAAAGCTTTGACAACAACAATAAGTGCTTATAGAATCAGCTAAGAGAACAGATGAGACTAATTCATGAGGTTAAAATGTTGTATAATTGTTGGCATAAGAAAACTATAGAATTTTTAGAGTAAATCTCTGCAGGTACCATTAGTTGGTGATCATCGATAATCATTTCATTTCATCAAATACCCCGACGAATGGACCTTACAAGCTATTTGCATAAACAAACCCCACAGAAGCTGTGTGATGGAAAACTATTCACACAATATTGAAGAAAACACCTACCAGATAAGTATGACATTTCAAATGGGGCAAGAAACAATAGAGAGATAGAAATCGAAAAATTTAAAATGTTAGGGAAACATGAAAGAAACTAGGTAGCATGGTAGAAAGCACAGCAAAGAAAATTATAAAAAAGGAAAACCCTACAAATTAGCACCCATCCAAACATCACCACAATTTTTTCTTCAACTGTAAATCTCCAAATTCATCAAATTATATCCTGTATTCAAACCTAATCCTCTCTGTTAGCCATTCTGAAGATTAGGCTAAGAACTTACTACAGAACCATCACCTACATGTAGTCATGATCTTATTATGTGACCGGACAACCTACTTTTGTGAAGACACGGAAAGGTAAATAGTCTAAGCCAAGATTTTCCATACAGCCCAAGTTGAGCAACCACCTATACATCACCAGTTTTTTCTCTTCAGATTTGTAACTTAGAAGAGCTTTTTCTGACCACTTCGGGTTACTCCCAGAGTCACCCAGGCAAGCCCTCTCAACATCATCCTCTTTCTGTAGTACCTAATTAGTAATTTAATTAACCATAACAGTTTCTTGATCATGCAGGTATTTCAAATATATTTCCAATAAGCATAAAGCTTTCATGTTAAACAATCAGGTAAAAATACTTTAGACTATGATGCAAAAAATACAAAGAAACCTCACCAACACTCAAAGGACAAACAAAGTCAAACCTCTACAAAGTATCAATAGATATCTGATAAACTTCATTCCACCACAAAAATGTGCTTAACTAAATAAAATTCTAATTACTGTGCTTTCAAGAAAAATCTTTCAAGGGCAGTGATGTTATAAACATACCCCTACACCTCGTGAAAAATCAATGTGTATAAATAGACCATCATAAGGCTCATTTTAAACATCATTATTATCATTTTATAAATCATTTTTATTAAATCAACAAGAAGAAAGCAACAATTGCATTCAGTTCCACTGAAGCAAAGTATATGGTAGTTTCATATACTTATTATGAAGCTATCTATATTTGCAACTTGATTGTAGAGTCAACCAATCAGTTGTTGAAGCCCAATATTGTCCCTTGTGAGAATCAAAGTTACATCAAGCTCTATGAAAATCCAATGTGTCATGACCATTTCAGACACATTGATATTCAATACAATTTCCTAAGATTCCAAGTTCATTAGGAGTTAGTAGTGTTGGACCACATTCTGAAAAAGTTGCATATGGTTAATAGTTTGACAAAGCTCCTAACAAAGGGGAAGTTTGACAAGTTGGGGAAGAATCTTGGGTTATTGGAAATTTTTTTTTTTTTTTCTCAAGGGTGTTAGATTACCTAGTTGGTCCGAGTTGGTCTCACCTCAGCCTTGAGAAGTTGAGCAGCACCAGGATTGCAGAGCTAGATTGTGGTACACCAGTTAGAAAGATTCTTAAATACAACTAGAAGCTTATAACGACACCTTCGAGGATAGACAAATTAGTTGTTGGGTCACGCCCACCAAGTATGGCACACTAGTTGAGGAGATTAACATCATCATCTCAGGTGCATTCATGAGTGCACACTTATGGAATGAGGCACCTTCAGGAGAGGAGTTATATCTACTATGATAATGCACTACTCTAAAATAAAATCCTTGCATACAAGGCAAAGTTATGAGGGAGTTGTTCATGCTCAAGGGAGATGCACCACTAATGCTATCATTAGCTTATTTTCTAACATCACCTTCTCTTAACTTATAAATGAAAAGGATGGGCACAGTAGTTAGACATTTGTAGAAATAGATAATAAGAGTGAGTACTGTTAGCTTGTAGGTTGTAGTAGGAGTTTTTATGAGATGACAACTTGCTGTGACATTCTTCTATTTGAGTAATAAATACTTCTATGCAATTGTTGTTGGAGCCTGTTCTTTTTATCCTGAATTCTCAGATTGCAGATTTGTGTAGAGTGGGCCTAATATATTTATTGTTTTAATACATTGTACTTCTTCTCTCTCCCTTTCTCTCCTACCTCTCTCTCTCTTCCCCTCTCTCTCTCTCTCGACCCTCCAATCCTCTCACTATATCCCTCCCTCTATCCTTCTTTCTGCCCCCCTTCCATCTTTGTGTCACTGTCTCCCTCTCTTACCCTTATCTACCTCTCTCACTCCTCTCCCTCTCTCTCTCCCTCCATTCCTTATCTCCCCTCTCCTTCAGTTTATCTCCATCTCTCCCTTGTGACTCCCCTTGTCTCACCACCTCTATCAATCTATGTCTTTATTATTCCTTCTCATATATATCTAGAGTTAATATATATCATGACATAGTGGGACCTATGATTGGGTTAATTATGCCTTTTTGGCAAGGTTAAAATGGTTAATATTTGATAGAAAAAATGTAGATCAAATATTTCATAAAAAAGAGGGAACCATACCCTATCTTCCAGCCTATGCCTATTAGTCGCTTGGCCTCTTCTTGCTCTCACATGAATGTAGTCTTTCTTGACTAGTACAGAAGAAGGTTTTGCATTATCAACTATTTGTTTGGGACAACTTGTAGTTGTTTCAACACTGCTACATTCTTCAAGCTTATCCTTTAAACCATCTTAGTCTTTTGTACTCTCTTCAACTTTGCAGTCCTTTCCATTCCTCTCAGTCACATATGTTTCCTTAGTCTGTTAAGGGACAAGGTCGACAACATTAGGATGTTTTTGCAATAAACAAGGGTATTTCTAGGACACAATCAGGTGGAGCAAGAGTATTAGAGCCAAATTTCTCATGAATGTGGGACACTCGAACTTAAGATTTTCTGGAGTAGTCAGGAGGTGCAGTCTGTTTATTAAGACTTCATCAGATGGCCATTCTCCGGACTTAAATTGTGTGACAACACTGTGGCTGAGTTTGAAACTGGAGATTGAACATACATTTGGTTTGATTGCAATATTAATTTTCATCAATAAATGTAAAGAAATGGCTAACAAATAGTATAAATTAATAAATAAAGAAGACATGGCAACAAGCAACAATACTTACAAAATTGTTACATTGAGATGCAAATAATAAGCAACTATTGTGCACAAATAGAGACCAATGAAACTATCATCTTAACCCCTAACCCCTTAAACACAAATTCCCAACCCCTAACCCATTTAACCCCCTAAACCTCTAAACCCCTGACCCATTTAACCCCTTAACCATAAACCTCTAAACCCTTAACCCCTAACCCCTAAACCCTTAACCCCTAACCCATTTAACCCCCTAAACCCTTAACCCCTAACCCCTTAAACCCTAAACCTTTAAACCCTTAACCCTAACCCCTTAAAACCTAATTCAGTTAAAGAATTTCCCAGAATCTATGGGTCCATATGAGCTAGGTTGTGTCTCTTATGGAGGTAAGAGTTGTTATTTTTGCTATGGGTGGATAGGGTTTGTTCTAAGACAATTCGAATAGAAGTATAATGTTGTAGTTAAGGAGGTTTCCTAACATGTTCAATCCATAAGGTATGCCCTTAAGACCGTGACAAATATGTGTAGAAGAAGAGGGGTTGGGACCCTTGGAGAGAGGTTTATCTCTGCAATATATACCACAAATTTGGAAGATGGTTTGCAGAAGTATGTGCGAAGATAGAAAATACAAAGGAAGGTGGAACCTGAGTAGAAGATTGGGTAGAATAATTGTGGCATATTATGAGGAATGGATGGACATGAAGAGGAGTTGATTTTGGTGGATTGTCCAAAGAGTTTTGGACAGATATCTGAAGCAAGCTATAAACAATTAGTCAATCAACTTTTAGTGGATGTTTTGTGACCCTAGTTCAAGCATATACAAAGTGTTAGAAGGATGATAAGAGGCGTAGTTCATATTTGTTCATAGATTGGACAAAAAATAAATTGGTACACAAAAATAGTGATTTTGAGAGGAGTCAAATCACTATTAGGTGGAAATTTTGAAGATCCCTAGATGAGGGCAGTGTTGTGGGCACTAGATCAGTAAAATAATTGACCATGGTTGGGAAAATTAATGGTAGTCCAAGTACAGTTGGAGGGTTGTTAGGTGACTATCAAAGAAGAGCCCCAAGTCTTGTGCTTGTGAAGGAAAACAAGACTGGTAGAAGGGTAGGTGTATTGGGCCTAACGACGTGCAAAATTTGAAGGACTAAGGAGTTGGAAATGAATAGATCACTCATAAAGACAAGGTTTGTCTAGCCCTAATGCATAAGGAGTGAACCCTCAATATAAATATTTTTTTTGTTAAACAAACTCAATTGTGTCAATGTAGAATACTATACATAAGAGAAAATAAAATGATATTATCCACATCAGTGCTTGAAATAACCTTAAATTAGCCATGGGTAGTGAGCCAAAGGGTGAATGTGGGGCACTATTAAAGTTACATCATGTTTAAATTCCTTTTACATTGTGAGGTTGTTCTCCAATAGGGTTGAAGCATCATCACAAGGAAGCATGGCACAATTTTGTTGGGGAGCGATTAAAGTTGTAACACAATTCAAGTGATTTACACCTCAAATGTAAATTACATCATTATATGTTTGTGTCAAGTTGTTAGAGAGGTTATTTATAGACAATACATTCAATGTACTTGGACTTCATCTTTTTAGGGCCTCGACTGTAACATGGATTTGTATTAGGAACACTTCATGCAAATGAAAGGGGGCCTTTTTGTTTAACCACATACACTCAAGAGTATCAGATGTTGCCCTTCATATCTCCCTTGGTGCGTTCAAAGTGGGTTTACATTCGCGTCGAGTTGAAACAAATCATAATGACCTTCCTCTTCTTAATAACATCTTCTAGTGTTTCCATTTGTAGATGCCCCCATTTATTATGAGATTCAAGGGATGTTCTATTGTCTTTATCAACATTTGGATGAGTCGTTATCTACATTCTTTAAATACATGTATAGAACTTTTTATGAGGGAGGTACTTGGATTTAGATCTTTATATAAGGCCTTATGTGCCCTTCCCCTTTAGAACTCTTCCAAGGGGGTCACCTCCTTCTATATTGCTCTGCCTACTTAGGGCCAAATTGACAAACCAAGATTTAAACTTCTTCAACTACCAAATTAGTGAGGCATTGTACCTCTTCTTGACCTAGACCTCAACGAGACATCTTTCTTCAGATATACTTTAAGGTTTTCCCACCATATATCACAAGTTGGATGTCATAGGATATGTTACCCCATTTTCTATATGGGCTTTTAGAGGATATTTTAAAATTTTATTGTCATCTCAACCCCTACGATTCTTGTCACATTGATCATTTTTCATCTAAGGTATATGGATCTATATGTAATTCATGAATGTATCATTGGTTTGATGACACCTTGCCTTAGCCATCTAGGACACTATGTGTAGGAAAAAGTTCCTTTAGCTCCCACATTTAGTTGGATATGTATGATCCATGTGTATATGATATTATGTCCAATGTGTACTATTTTTATTGTGTTCACTTAAACACTATGTTGTAAATATTGATTGATTGACTATAAGTTTTAATCTGAGTTATTCCATGGTGTTTCATAATTTTGCTCAGAGAAGTGTGTCATCTTTATGGTTTGGATATATTCTTGGTGATTTGAGTAGGTGCTATACATTGATCTTATTGTACCCCTTAATTCCTTTAATCAAAATGTATCCCATGTCTCTCTTAACAGCACATGTGAAGGGCTTCTAATTGGGTATTTTTAAGCTCCAAATGAACTTCCTCAAAAATAAGAAACTAACTATACCTACTTAAATTTATTGATAACATTATTCATAGATTTAAAGATAATTTTCACTACCTTAAAATTTGATAGATATTTCCAAGATCATGTTCATTTTCCCTCTTTATATGAACATTCTTACTTATATTAAAGAGATATAATATAATTTTGATTAATTAGGATTCTTACTTATATTAAAGAAGTATAATATAATTTCGATTAATACTCTAATTAGTTTAACATTATTTTTACTCACATAAAAATAAAACTTGATGAAAACCTAACCGACCATAGCAATTTATTTGACTACCTATTAAAATATAATTTGGTGGCTACTATAAAATTTAAATCGACCTAACAAAATTTATTTTCCCGCCGATATTCTCCTTGCTAGGTCTAGGACAGAGTTCGGTGCTCCTTCTTTGCTCATAATTTTTATGATTTGGCCGCAGATTCCATACCCTTTTTTGACATTCAATTATTCTATCCACTCCACTAGATTTTTAACCCAAAATTATTATATCAGATCTGTGTTCACTCTTTTTTGATCTTTATTTGAAATCTTCTTCTCCTGATTTGGGGCTTTCACTACAATTCGGAGCAGAAAACATGTTCAAGAACTCCGAATTTGGCTATAGTAAACTATATTAATTTGTCATTGTCCTTCAACCTTTACCGACTCGCCTTCATCCAAGAGGCTCGATTGATATTTCCACTATGGTGAAAATCCCACCAGTCAATTTTCCAAATAGACTGGTCTTCGTGGGATGGATGGCTGGGATCGCTGGCTTCACCAGTGAATGAGGTAAGGATTGACAGATTGAGGAATGAATATATAAAGACGATGTTCTAATGTAGTCTGATTAATAAGTATTATTAAGTAGTCGAGCTTCACCTATTTTATTTGTGTTTTCAGTGGTTATATCTTCTTTCAATGAGGTTGATACATGGCTTCAAGATGAATTTAAAAAAATGATTTCTGTTTCCAAAACTTTCCTCCTCTCTTTTCCTCTCTTTTCTCTGAATTTCTGAGGGTTTTGGAATAGAATTATTTAATTACAGTATTGCAACTGTAAATCAAAATTCTCCACAGGCTCAAGTAGATCAGATTATGTATGTATATATAAATATATATGTGCGTTGAAGTCATTGTTCTTATTTCAGTGCGACTCATACTATCTCCACAAGTCAGCAAATACTCTTCTTACTGTAGGAGACTGAGAGCAAGGTCATGAGCTTTTTGTTGTGAGATGATAAAACTTATTTCATAGATCTGAGATGGCATAAAACAAGACAAGGGTGATATCCTTTGCTGTTGATTCCTTTGAAATATTTTGAAATGTTAGGGTCAGATTTACCACAGAATGTTCATGTAGACAAATCTTTGCACATCAGATGAGGAGTTCAATTCTTCAGGAGGGTAGAATGACTTCTTCAGGATAGAATCTCAAACGAGTGTTGTCTACTTCACACCTCTATACATTCAGAGCTGCAATGTTTCAAGCGTGCTTTCATATTGTTTACCAATCCAATGACTCACTGTCTCCTCTGTTGTAGTGCTTTTCTTTTGAATTAGAATGTTTCCATATTAGGCTTCAATTAATAGCCTTAGGAAATTACCCTTAAAAAGCACTTACAAAGACTGATCTGAGGTCCTAGGAGGCTTCTTCAATCACTGTTTTCTGCTCAGATTAGGGCTCGATATTCCCATCATTCCAAAAACTAGAACTCGCTCAGAAATTTGCCCCGGGGCCCCACAATCTAGGGAACAGATTTTCTTTCGATGTAGATGTCATGAATTATAGTTACATTATTGTTATGATTGTTCAAACACTGTCCAAACATTTTATTTACAATGACTAAAATTTTTCCCAATCTTCATTATCACAAGAACAGAAGATTAGGGCACATAAAGCTTAGACATAAGACAGCACAAAAAATGTTCTGTCCCTAGAAAAAATACCCAGAGTTATGAATATACCTTTTGGGTCATGTTAGCCTTCTATATCAATAGGTTTCATCTTTCATGATTGTATTGATTGAACTATGGAATATGTTCAAACCTTCTTTCTTGAGCAAAGGTGTTCCATATTCTTGAAAACCAAAAAAATTTTAAAAAAAAAATTTTAAAAATGTAAAGAGGGTATACCCTAAAAGAAAAATCAAAGGGTATGAAAAATAAAATGGTAAAAAAGAAAAAGAAATGAACCCCAAGCAAAAAATAGACCAAGGAAAGTGTGCAAGTCCAAATGCCACTACTGTTTCATTTTTGAAATAAAGCAATTGTGTGCAGCTTTGCCACAATTCATGAATAAGTCAAACTGTTTAAACTTGGCTTAGTCATATTTCAATTTCATGTTGTAGATTAGAGAATAAATATCTAGCCAAACAGTTTAATCTTGGCAGATAAGTAGATAGGTAGAGTAAATAAAAGGTGCTCAACAACTTAATCTGAGCCCTTGGATGTAATAAGGGTAGAAATAGATAGATTCATCATGTAAAAAGAAAAGATTGATCAGGGTTTGCAAGTCTAAATGCACCCTAATAAAGAAGAGAAAATGGTTGTGTTAAGTAGATAGGTAGGTAGATGGTGCTGCAAAGTGTTATCTGATGAATGGTACTGCTACATGTTGGTTAATCATTTACTTTCATCACAAGTACTGAAACATGACATACACTGGAAAATCACACCAAGCAAAAGTCAAATTCATTAACTTCCCTTATCATTTTCCCCTCAAAAGTTTTACTAATTTTCCCCAAAAGTACTAAGGTAATTGGAGATCAAAGGGGCTCAAGGCATTTCCTTGACTTCTGGAGGGACCGGACCCTCGGCCTAATGATCAAAAAAGACCTAAGCACTTCAAATAATTCATCATTGTTATCTTCCATCTTTAACTTTTCCTAAGTAAAATCCTATTTTACTTAGGAAACTGATGCAACATTCCATAAAAATTCCTCAAAATAACTTGTTATTCTAAGTTTAAGTGTTGAAGATAAAATGTTGCAATTTACTTCACAAGTTATCACTTTCTTAGATGTACAAAGATGTTTTGATTTTCCTTGTCCTTTACCATATTAACATTTAATTCTACTATATTAAATCCCTAGTGAAATCCCTTTTCCTAAGTTTATAACTCCCTTTTCTATAAATATCCCCAAAACCCATTTATTATAAGGTTTTAACCAAAGTATTTATATCCCCAAAATTCATTAAAACCCGCTACAAGCCCTTTGGTTAAAAAATAGCAATATACATTAATCCCGCCCCTATGGTGATTTAGTTGTGTTAATTAATTCATCATATAATAAAAATATAATACAAAAACTTTAGACATACAATATGTATGTTTAATACCAAAAAACATCAATAAAACGTTGCGAAAGTTTTGTGCCACCATGGTCCGTCCATCCACGTGGCATTCCACTTAAGCCGACCCCGACGCAACCCCTTTCTTTTGTATATAGGATTAATTAAGTCATCTGGACTAATTAATAACTATTTCCACCAGTTAAAAAGCCCCCGGAGTGATTAAAACCTTTAAAAAATGTTTAAAAGTACGACGGGGCCCACATGAAACCTCCGCCCATCTTTCCATCGCCCCAGCCATTGGATCAGCCTCCCGCAGATCAACGGCTAGCGTTGATCCCGCTGCCCATCCCGTGTAAGTTTTTTAACCCGCGGGGGATGGGTGGTTTTGAACAATCAACTCATCCACGTGGCAAGAAACCTGTGGAATCGCTGCCCCTCCGTTGAAAACCGTCCTCGACCAAAAGCGGTGCGGGAGTACCATTTACCGCTTACCGCTTACTGCCGGTTTACGTCACCCCGTACTTCGATGACGTCATCACCTCGAAAAAATAAAAAATACTTTTAACTTGCGAATAAAGCCATTTTTCGTGTTTTTCCTGTTCTTTTCGTTATTCTGAAAACGACAGAGCTCCCGCTGCGATTTTCAAATTTTCACTGTAATTGATCATTTCGCCCCAAAATTCTGCTGCGCTAGTGTTGAAGAACAGTCCCGCCATTGCCTGTTACCTGTTAAAGAACCAGTTTCCGTCTAAAAGCAGGTATTTATCCTTTACGCCCCCGACTGCAAGTAAAACTCAGTTTCCTTTGTTTTTTTCGCTGAAAAAGTGGTTAAAAATCATCACTGAGTCCTCCCTGGAGATTTTAAAACCTGTGAAATTGCTCCCCGAACCTGCAAAATTGTTCCAATTTCCTTCATTTCAAGAATTTCGCCCGGCCCGTGAAGAAAACCAAAAACCTCCATCTTGAATCCACAAGAACCAAAATGGAGGCCCCGACAGCTCTTAATATCACTCCATTGAATGCTCCTCACCGTGAATTGGACTATTTACCTCTGATAGATGAAGATTTCCAAATCAAAGACCTGCATTTCGATGAAAGTCCCCTATTGAGCTATTGTCGCTGCAGAGATGAATACTCAAAGGGGCAAGATCTCATAGGGTTGTGGGAATCCAATCTCCCAAGGTATCTTATTCCTTCAGTCCTCATTTTCCCCGAAATCATTCATTACTGTCATGCAAACTATGATCCCACACGGAGGGCTGTAATAGCTCCTAATCAAAGTGTTCTGTTCCCCATCACACCTCAGGCTATCAATGCTATGTTACACTTTGAGCCAGAACAAGAATTAGCACCATTATCCATGGAAGGATTGATTGAGAAAACCAGACAGTTAACCCCAGAGAAGTTAAAATCCATGTGTCAGTATTTCATGTTACCTGAGCATCAGCCAAAAGGGGCTCCGCCCTATGGTTTTTACTATTTCAATACATTGGGAAGGCTCGTTGTAAATATAATATCCTTTTTCTTAGGATTCAACACCATTGAATATGTAGATGAGATAACTTTGGCTTTGCTATCCATCTTTACTCCTGGGCAGCCTCCTGAGATTAAATATGATTATGCTTCCTTCATTGCCAACAAGATCCATGATCAATTTTTAAGGCTAGATACTGAAAAAATTTTTAAGTACTCCTCAGTTATCCATCATCTCATGATCTATTATCAGTCAGACAGGTTCCCTTTCCCTGTTCAGAAACTTGATGCTAAGGGAAATCCCAGGTCTGTCATTTTTTGGTCCCCCATCATTCATTCTTCCTCTGATTCTCCCTACTCCTATTCAGAATTCATTGATCAGTTTGTACATCCTGCTACAACTCTGTTAACAGGAATTTCTCCCCCCAGACTCAGTACTGAAATTAGAAAGACCTTGCAAGTGTCAAAGAGTTATAAAGTTGGGGATTGGTACTTGTACCAAAACCATACAGTCATCAGGATTTATGGATGTGAATTACGTCCATTCAAGTTACCCAGATATGTACCAATGAGAATTTTTGCCCTGGAATACTTTAGGCAGATGAACAATTCAGATGTGATCCATTTCTACAATGTAAAGAAGAAAGCTCAGTTAAGGATCAAAAGCCAATTAGGTCCTTTCATCTGCAATTCTAGAGAAGCTGAGAGAGAAGCAGAAAATCTATTAGATAAAAAGTTCCAGACATCTTTCCGTTGGGTCCCTTATGACCCCTTTGGTTTCGTTTGTGAAAAGAGATTAAAAAATAAGTCATCTCTTTATGTACATCACAGGATTCCTGATTTAGAACAGTATGCAAATCAAGATGAATGGGTTAAAGGAACACTTGTTGAAGAGGAAAGTGGAGCTGAAAAATTGAATAAAATTATGAAAGATGTTGAGAAGAACTTTGACCTAGAAACGTATGATCAAATGCAGGTACCCTACATTGGCACATCTTCAGCATCCACTCTACAGCAAGCATTACAGGAAGACAATCCATCAGTAGCAGCAGAACCCAAGGGTAAAGGAAAAGAACCTGTAGTTCAGGTCATTGAAACCTTGGTCATGGCAGAAAAACCACAGAGTTCCAAAGCACCAGAACCATCTCAGGCTTCTCCCACACCAGCAATACACATCCAAGTTCCAGAAATGCAAACTCCATTAAATGTAGAAATAGGGAAGAAAAGGCTGGCTCCAGATACCACTCCTTCAAAAGGAGCCTCACAGGTTTATCAAACTAAGAAACACAAATCAGATCCACCTCCAGAGGTAGAAATTATAGATGAAGTATTCGATTATGGTAGAGAAGATAGTCAGCAAACTGGCACAGCAAGTGAAACAACCATAAGCCAGAAAGGGAAAGCATTGCAAAAACAATTAAGCACTGAAGTATCTTCTTTCAGACCACCAAAGACAGATATTGGAGACATTAAAAGAACCTTCATTAATATCAAAACAAAGAATGATCCATTGAAAATGAAGGTATATGATCAGTATATGAAGATGGCTCCTCATAATCAAGAAAGACTGATGTCAGCATTTGATCTTTCACAAGGTAAAATGCTGATGAGCCACTTTAAAGAAAAGGTGCCAAAGCCAACTTCAGCAGCAGATTACATCAGATCAAATTTTGAAGTTTTAACAAAGGATATCCATCCCCTGGACCAGATAGAGCTTCATAGACAAACAGGGGAAATGGTTTATTCTACTCTAACCAACAAAGCCATGGCAGCTTTAACGCTGCAAGATTCCTTTAATAACACTACTGCACAATTGAAGATTGAGAAGGCCTCCTCACAGGCCAAGGATAATAGAATAAAATCTCTAGAAGAGATAATCATTGGTTTGGGTCACAATCCCAAAGACATTAAAGGTATTGAGGCATTGGTAAAAAAGAAAGAGGATGATATAGCTGCACTCAGAAAACCGCTAAAACTACCAGCCTCTAGGCACCCTCAGACCCAAGAAGTTATGAAAGGGAATTCACAGGAGGAAATGATGGAGTTGCTCCTAAACATGACAGAGCGACTAAATGAAACAGAGAAAGAGTTGGAAAAAGCATTGTAGGAACAGGAAATTATCAAACAAACTTCAACAACAGGTACTACAACCACAGGGCAGCAGGAACAACCAGCTCAGGTGAATACTTCTGGCTTGAGTTCTGAGGACTTAATAAAACAAATGGAGAGTTTGCAGCTAAGGGTCACAGAACTCCAAGAAACAAAATTGCAATTGGCAAAATTGGAGGAAAAATATGACACCTCTAAAAAGACAGCTGCTGATAACATCAGGGAGATAAAAAGATTGGAAAAATTGGTTCAGGCTCTGGAAAAAGATCTTTCATTGGAGAAGCCTCTGAACGAAATAAATGATATTCTTTGGAATAACATCGTTGAATTAATAAGGGGTATTTGGCCCTCTATTCAAGCTATTTTTGAGCAAAATGAGTTAGTCAAGATAGCACAAGAAGAAATAAATAGAACCAGACATGAATTAAGAGGCAGGCTTGAGCAGGCCCAGCAGCTCATTCAATTTTTGAATTCCCGAACAAAACAACAGCTTGCATTGTTAGGAATTGATGATAGGACAGGTGCAGTTTTGGAAGCAAAGAGAGTTTTCACCAAGAGGACTTTCATGCAAAATTTAGAAAGAAAGTGTACAGACATTTTGGTTGACATCAACAATTTCAGAGAAAAATTTCAAGCTTTGCTGGATAGTGGGTTACCAAGTCCCATGCTCACGGAAGATCAAATAGTAGACTTGGAAACTTATGAGAAGAGAATAAAGGCTCATGCTAAAAATACAGCTATAGGTTCTACTAGCTCATCAGAACCTGCATTACCAACTGGGAAAAGTATTTATGATAAAGTAAGGAATTTATTTCATCTGGAGCATGAAATAAAGTATCTATTTCCGAATGATCCCACTTTTTATAAACTTACTGAAGCAGATGAAACTTTAAGGAAGCTCAGAAGAACTATGATACCAGATGATCAATGGTGGCAGGAAATGCTGAAGATTCTGTAAAAGTTGCTTTCAAGATGAGAATTTATCTTTACTATCAAGTAAATGGTAAAAACAGGAAAACAGATGAAAGAGTATCAGATGAAAGGTTAAAGGGTATCTGTGAGAACAAAGAGTGTTCAACACGCCAAAGAAATACTACAAAGGACAAAAGACAGAGCCCTATCTCCAAAGACATCCATGGAAAAAGGAACAAGACATCTACAGATTTATCTTTACTATCAAGTAAATGGTAAAACAGAAAATGATGAAAGAGACGATGAAAGGTTAAAGGGCATCCGTGAGAACAAAGAGTGTTCAAAAGCCAAAGAAATACTACAAAGGACAGCACAGAGCCCTATCTCCAGCACATCCACGGAAAAAGGAACAGCACATCGGCAGTTGCACATTATTCTATCCACGAGACCGTTTGTCTCTTGTTTGTTTGTAAAATATGCTTTAAGTCAGCCTAGATTATTGGCTAAGTTAGTGTAAGATTGTTTTAGATTATTTTGTGTATAAATAAACCCTCAAAGAGAGTGTTGAGGGTGGATTCTATTACTCTGCTGCAACATTGAGATTTTCGGAATAAAAGCATTTTGGAGAAATTTTTCGTGGCTTACTGGATGACGATTTAAAGCACTGGACTTGTTGCAGGATTCATGTGTTGGACTACGGTTCAATAAGTTTTTCTACCCTTTGTCTGAAATTTTATATTAGTTTATAATACCATCATATCCATTTCTGAATAATTTACATAAAGGATTGAAACAGAATTTGCTTAATTGTACTCTGTTTTCAAATGTGATTGTTCTTAATGTTTTCTTCTAAATTAGATATAAGCATGAATTCTTAAATGCTTCTGCTTTGCTAATTTAAACATTGTTGATTACTATAATAAAGAATCCTTCATTTATCTTTGTTTGTAGTCATTTCACTTCTTTCTTCTGAACATGGTGAAAGATTCTTAGCTGCCTTTCATCCCTTCAGGATCATCCCATCCACTTTAAATTTTAAGGATTGTTCTCTGTCTAGCTATCTTGCCCTGTAATACCATCTTGTGCTTAGAATAGAAATCTAGTAAAGCCATCCTTTGACTCCATAGCCCAATGGACTGAAAACCCTCAACCTTGCCCTTAGTTTGTGGATTCCACCATTTTCCCAAAACAAACTTTGAATCTATAACTAGCCTAAAACCTTCTAAGAACAAAGATAAATTATAAAGAGAGAGCCCTCTCTGGATGCAGATTGGCTAGATTCTGCATCTAAAAGTTTGGTTTGTGGTTACCTCGGGTATACTTTCCTCTTACACAACTTCTAGGAAAACCTGAGTGATAACATAGTGGCGACCATACTGGGGACCTGAATCATTTTTACTTGTTAGTATTGTTCAAATATAAGCTATAGACAAAGTCTGAAGGTCAGCCAGGTAGCCTTTGAAATTGCTTTTGCTCTGCAAATGCAAAAGTAAATAAAAGTTGCTTCAGTCTATCTCTGATTTAGCCTATATTTTGAATCTTAGTTTCAAATTTTCAATCATATTCTCTAGTTTAAACAGATCTTTGAGGAAATATTAATCACATATCATTATTTCTCAAAAGAATTTGTAGAAGTTGTATTTACTTTTCAATTAAAACTTCAAAAATCTAAAAACACATAGTCTAAGAAAACTGGCTTCAGAAAGGATTCGACATACTAGGTCAAACCCTGACCCCAATCCACCACCCATATTTGAAAATCCTAATCTGATTCCTAGGATTCTTAGAAGACAAGGAAGTCAAGAAAGTTCTGAAAGAGGAAGTCAGGAGAGTACAGGAAGTTCTAGACCACTTTCTAGATCTGCATCTTGTCCTGTGAAAATTATATATATTGATGACATTCCTTTTGATGCACGATTTGAAACATCTTTGTTTGTGAATTTTTCTGAGACTGAATTATCTAGATTACTTCCAGATCCTTTATTCTTTGAAGATTTGCAATACCGATTTGTTTCACATCATCTTGACAGAGAATTACATAACTCCATTCAGTCCGAGCAAACCTTTGAAGAAAGCTCAAACATTTCTGTGATTACTGAAGCATCTCCAAGCTCAGTCACTTTTTCTCAAACTTTTCAAACTCCTGTCAGACCTCCATCTCCTCCTGTTAGACCATCAACTCCTGTCACTCCACTTTATCTTCCAATGGCCAATCGATATGCCCCTTTACAGTTACCAGCCAATCCTCTAGCTTTACCTCAAGACTACCAAAGTAAGATCACACCTTTTGACGGATCAGGAACCTACACAGCTCAACAACACACCAAAAGGATGACAGATTACTTTGAGTTTTATGAGATTGATACTGATAATATCTGTATGAGAATTTTCGTACAGAGTCTTACTGGAGAAGTTAGAACTTGGTTTAGGGCTCTTACCCCGAACAATATTGCTGATTTAGAAGCTTTATATAGGGCATTCCTGAACATATGGGAGAAAAAGAAAGATCCTCTGCAGATCCTTTCAGAATTTGAAAAATTAAGAAGAAGACCAAACGAAACCGTTCAAGATTACATCATAAGATTCAATGAATCATATAATGCAGTTCCTCTAAACCTAAGACCCCCACCTAACAACGTGTTGGTCAAATTTCCAGATGGTTTTGACTCTGATATAGCTTATTCCCTTAGGGAAAGAGCTCCACAAACACTAGAGGAAATGCAAAGCATAGTGGTGAGTGTAGAAGCAAATCTGATAGAAAAACGAGCCAGAGCTAGGGCAGAGAGAAGAATGCCTATGAATGAAGAACCTTCAACTTTTGAAAAGAAGCTGGATGTAATCATTAAAGGTATGGAAAGATTAGGAGACAGAGTGGAAACCATTGAAAGAAAGTCTTCTATTGACAATCAGAATGTTGCAAGAAACCCGAACTTTAGGAGGAATCTGAATCAAAATAGTGGAAAGAATGTTCCTGATCAGAACATTAGGCCACCCTTTCAAGAAAACTTTGTTGAAGGCTCAACTTCTGAAGAACCTACAGAAGATGTAGAAATAAACAATGTAACAGATGATAAAGAAGAACCAGAGGTTTTCCTATCCCAGGATGATCAAGAAAACCACATTCTTGAAACATTCCAAACTCATTCAGGAGAGACTTTTGATTTCAAGGAAGGCTATGACACAGCAATCTATGAAGTCCATAAACAATATAATTTGAGAAGTAGAAGGATTGATGTGCCAGAGAATAATAAACAGAAAACCACAAAACAAAATGTCAAAGGTAAGCAAAATATTCCCCCTGTACAAAATAGTCCCCAGGTACAAATTTTGTCTAGAATAACTCCCAATTCTTCAAATCCAATAATTGAAGATGTCTCTGATAATCAACCAATCAATAAACAACAATCTACTACTTTCCCTCCAGTAGGAAATGTAGAAGAAACAGTAGAAGTTAGTCCAGAAACATCTTCGAAACAAAACTTTGTTCATGAAAAAGAGAAAAACAATGAAGACCCAAAAAACAAAGAGAACTCAACTGTGCAAAACACTAAAACTCAAACAGAAAAACCTTTCAATCTAGAGGCTGAAATAGGAAAACTCAAGATAGCTGTTCCTTTATCAGAATTGGCTAAACATGATGTCTATAGGAGTCAAATAACTAAGTCCCTAAACATTAACATTACTGGATTGGATGATTCGGTAAATATTCTTGATGATCAACCCAAACTTCTTTTTGGCCCAGAGGTTAATGGCAAACCAGAAAGTGGAGGAACCCCTCCGTTTTATGTAAGCCTAAATGTTCATGATAAGATACTCCACAATGCAATGCTAGATTCTGGAGCATCTCACAACTTGATGCCAAAAGCAGTAATGGAAAGATTGAATCTAGATATTACCAGACCACAAAGATTTGTTTTCATTCGATTCCAGTCAGGTAAAATGTTTAGGTTTAATTAAAGATCTATGTGTTACTTTGGTACAATACCCTGCTAAGTCTGTTTTAATGGACATAGTAGTTGCTGATATTCCACCTAAATATGGTATGTTATTGTCTAGATCTTGGGGTGCTAAACTTGGAGGATCTATTCAATTAGACATGTCATATGCAACTATTTCAATATTTGGTCAGCCTAAAAGGTTATATAGAGAAACCTTGATGAAGTACTTAGTGAGTAGCCATGAGAAGCCTGAAAACTTCCCTGTTTACTCTGTACATTCTGACATGGATTCTTTTATTTTATACAATGCTGAGTTAGATCTCCCTACTGAAATAGAAGCTCCAGAATTGGAAACCATAAACAAAACCACTGTTAAAATTGAAGAAATCTCTGAAAACAAAGAAACACCAGATGATCAAGAAATACCTGAAGAAACTAAACAACTAGCTCCTGTCAAAAAACACTTTAAAACAATTGATGAAGATTATGAACATGAAATTCTATGGCATTTAGAGTTTGATGGCTCAGTAAACAGACTAGGGGCAGGAGCTGGGATTTGGTTACACAATGTAGAGAACAATCATGCAGAGGGTCATGCTTATAGGTTAAATTTCAAATGTACTAACAACATGGCAGAGTATGAAGCTCTTTTATTAGGGCTTAAACATGTCAAGAAGTTAGGGGGCATTAGAGTATCAATTATAGGCGACTCCGAATTAATCATTCAGCAGATTAAAGGAGAATGTGCAACGAAAGACATGAGATTGAAACAATACCGAGAAACAGTTGTAGAGATTCTCAACACATTTTTACAAGCCCAACTTGCCAAGATACCCAGGAAACAAAACTTGCATGCTCACAGTTTGGCAATGTTTGCTAGTACATGCAAGTTGCCTTTTGATCCTAATCATCAGTTTTCAGCTGAAATTAGGCATAGGCCTGCCATACCAGACAATCTTTTGAATTGGCAAGTATTTGTGAATAACAATCAAATCAATAATTTTTTGACACTTCAAAGTGAGTTTTCTAACTGTAATATAGATGAGGATATAACTATTGATGAATCTAAACAAGAAAAAGAACAAAAAGTTGAAATTTCAAGAGAAAATGCAATTCATATGCTGCATCCAACCACATTTATTGAAGAAGACATGCAAAATTTGAAACAAATGGAATCTGATGAAATCACAGAAAATGAGACAGAAATCATTAATTTAAAAGATAATCATTTGCCCAAAGGATTAACTCCTTTGGAAGATCTGTTTGACTCGAATGATATTCCATTTAGACCTAAAATGGAACCTGTAAAGGCTGATATGGAAGACTGCAACTTAGGAACCCCAGACAATCCCAAAATGGTCAAGTTGTCCAAGTCTCTTCCAGAAGATCAAAAGGTTAAATATATTGAACTGTTAAAAGAATTCCAGGATGTCTTTGCCTGGAGTTATGAAGACCTCAAATCTTATGATACATCCATCATTCAACACACTATACCTTTGAAACCTGACCAGAGACCTTTTAAACAAAAGCTTAGGAGAATAAATCCTGTTTTATTACCCTCAATTGAAAAGGAAATCAAAAGGATGTTTGAAGCAGGGATTATAGCTCCTATCAGATTCTCAGAATGGGTTTCTAATTTGGTACCAACAAGAAAAAAGACAGGAGAAATTAGACTATGTGTCGACTTAAGAAATTTGAATAAAGTTTCTTTAAAAGACAACTATCCTCTGCCGAAAATGGACCACATTCTGCAAAGGGTAGTAGGATCTTCGAGAATATCACTACTGGATGGATTTTCAGGGTACAACCAGATTCTCGTTCATCCTGATGATCAGGATAAAACAACATTCACAACACCATGGGGTACGTTTAAATATGTCAAAATGCCATTTGGGCTCAAGAATGCAGGAGCTACATTTCAAAGAGCAATGGACATTGCTTTTGCTAAAGAGATACATGATTTTCTGGTTATTTACCTAGATGATTTAACTGTTTTCTCTAAAACAGATCAAGAGCATTTAGATCACCTTAGGCAAGTATTTATAAAGTGCAGAAAATATGGAATTTCTTTGAATCCCAAGAAGTCATTGTTTGGTTTGGAAGAAGGGAAACTCTTAGGGCATATCATTTCTAAAGATGGCATTAGGATTGATCCAGAAAGAATTCAAGCAATTTTGCAAATACCCCACCCCAGAAACATAAAAGAATTGCAAGCATTTATAGGAAAAATCAACTTCTTGAGAAGATTTATTTCTAGTCTAGCAGAGTTACTTAGATTACTGACTAAAATGTTGAGGAAAGATTCAAGCATTGACTGGACTGTAGAAGCCAAACAATCATTCGAGGAAATTAAAATGGCTTTGACAAAGACACCAGTTCTGACCAGTCCTAAATTTGATAGAGACTTTATCATTTTTTCATTTGCTTCTGAACATACTGTTGCAGCTGTTTTACTTCAAAAAGATGACCAAGGGTGTGAAAAGCCAATAGCATTTTTTAGTAAAGCGCTGAGGGATGCATCTCTAAAATACAATATTATGGAAAAACAGGCTTTTGCATTGGTAAAAGCAATCAAAGATTTCAGAGTTTACATTTTATATTCTCATGTGGTAGAATATGTACCTAATGCAGTGGTTAAAGATATTTTGACTCAAGATGGCATAGAAGGTAAACGAGGTAAGTGGATAGCTACCATTTTGGAATATGATATTGAGATCAAGCCAACAAAATTTATTAAGGGCCAAGGTTTAGCACAACTTATGACAGAAACCAATTGCCAAGCCTTAGACCTTAATGAACTGGACAACGAACAGGAGATGGCGACTCCTCAGATCAGTCAAGCTTTCTTAGATTCACCCTGGTACTCTGATATAATTCATGTTTTATTAAACCTGCAGGCTCCTCCAGGGTTTTCCAGAACCAAAAGAAGATTTTTAAAAATGACATCTTTGAAATATTGTATTTTAGATAGCACTTTATTTTGGAAAAATCATGAAGGAATTTTATTGAATTGTCTCTTAAAGGATGAAGCTGATAAAGTGCTTAATGAATTTCATGCAGGGGATTGTGGAGGACATCTCTACTGGAAATATACTGCAGACAAGATCTTAAGGGCTGGCTTTTACTGGCCAACTTTATTCTCTGATGTTAAAAAATTTGTAACAACTTGTCATAAATGTCAAATATTCGAGGGAAAAAGAAAGTTGTTACCTCTGCCTTTAAAACCAATTTCCACAGAAAGACCTTTTCAACAATGGGGGTTAGATTTTATTGGAGAAATTCATCCCCCTTCTTCAGGGCGACATAGATGGATTTTAACTGCTACAGACTATTTCACTAAATGGATTGAAGCCATCCCATGTAGACAGTCTAATGATTCTGTGATCATAGGGTTTTTAGAAACAAACATACTCTCAAGATTTGGTTGTCCGGAAAAGATTATAACAGATAATGCTGCTGCATTTAAATCAAAGAAAATGATTAATTTCTGCCATAAATACCATATTACTCTAGGTCATTCTACAGCCTATTACCCCCAGGGTAATGGACTAGCAGAATCTTCTAATAAGAGCCTTATCAATATCATCAAAAAGTTATTAGAAGAAAACAAAAAGAATTGGCACAAGAAATTGACCTATGCATTATGGGCAGACAGACTTACAACTAAGAAATCCATTGGGACTAGTCCATATGAGTTAGTTTATGGCATTGAAGCAAGATTCCCCTCATCTTTAGGAATCCCTGTCATGAAATTACTTCAGGAAGCTCAAGTGGAGCCAAATGACATTCAAAGAAGAATTAATCAGACAATCCACTTGCAACAAACCAGGGAAGAGGTATATCAAAGATCACAAGTCTTGCAGGAAAAGTTAAAGAAAATGTTTGATAAGAGGACTAAATCAGAAGATTTTCAACTAGGTGATAAAGTCCTGAGATGGGACTCTAGAAGAGAAGAAAAAGGAAAACATGGAAAGTTTGATTTCTTGTGGAAAGGCCCTTATATCATTCATGCCTTGCAGGGAAACAATACTTACTTTTTGAAGGAGTTGGACAATTCAGAAGTAGAAGAGGGACCAGTCAATGGTCGAATGCTCAAGCATTATTTTGATCCCATTTACTAGAATGTTTAATTTTTCTAACTTGTACATAATATATTGTTTTTTGTTTTGTTTTTATTAATGCAGTTTGGATTGGATGGTGACTTCTTGGAATTGAAGCCCGAAGTGAAGGCCCTAAGTTCCAAAAGTTTCACTATCATATGTAAAATAAAGCTATCAGAAGAAGGAAGATTTCATACTTTCAGTTTGAAGACATTCTGAGGCATCTGACCTGCTGTTCTTGACTTTCCACAAGGAAAAGCCATCCCCAAGTGGAGCCAGTGTTAGCCTCCTATATCAATAGGTTTCATCTTTCATGATTGTATTGATGGAAGTATGGAATATGTTCAAACCTTCTTACTTGAGCAAAGGTGTTCCATATTCTTGAAAACCAAAAAAATCAAAAAATTTAAAAAATGTAAAGAGGGTATACCCTAAAAGAAAGATCAAAGGGTAAAAAGAATAAAATGGTCAAAAAAAGAAAAAGAAATGAACCCCAAGCAAAAAATAGACCAAGGAAAGTGTGCAAATCCAAATGCCACTACTTTTTACTCTGTTGTAATAAATCAATTGTGTGCAGCTTGTGAAACTTTTGCCACAATTCATGAATAAGTCAAACTGTTTAAACTTGGCTTAGTCATATTTCAATTTCATGTTATAGATTAGAGAATAAATATCTAGCCAAAAAGTTTAATCTTGGCAGATAAGTAGCTAGGTAGAGTGAATAAAAGGTGCTCAACAGTTTAATCTGAGCCCTTGGATGTAATAAGGGTAGAAATAGATAGATTCATCATGTAAAAAAAAAAGATTGATCAGGGTTTGCAAGTCTAAATGCACCCTAATAAAGAAGAGAAAATGGTAGTGTTAAGTAGATAGGGTAGGTAGATGGTGCTGCAAAGTGTTATCTGATGAATGATGCTGCTACATGTTTTTGATCCTTTACTTTCATCATACGTACTGAAGCAGGAAATACACTGGAAAATCACAACAAGCAAAAGTCAAATTCATTAACTTCCCTTATCATTTTCCCCTCAAAAGTTTTACTAATTTTCCCCAAAAGTACTAAGGTAATTGGAGATCAAAGGGGCTCAAGGCATTTCCTTGACTTCTGGAGGGACCGGACCCTCGGCCTAATGATCAAAAAAGACCTAAGCACTTGAAATAATTCATCATTGTTATCTTCCATCTTTAACTTTTTCCTAAGTAAAATCCTATTTTACTTAGGAAACTGATGCAACATTCCATAAAATTCCTCAAAATAACTTGTTATTCTAAGTTTAAGTGTTGAAGATAAAATGTTGCAATTTACTTCACAAGTTATCACTTTCTTAGATGTACAAATATGTTTTGATTTTCCTTGTCCTTTGCCATATTAACATTTAATTCTACTATATTAAATCCCTAGTGAAATACCCTTTCCTAAGTATATAACTCCCTTTCTTATAAATATCCCAAAAACCCATTTATTATAAGGTTTTAACCAAAGTATTTATATCCCCAAAATTCATTAAAACCCGCTTCTACAAGCCCTCTGGTTAAAAAAATAGCAATATACATTAATCCCGCCCCTATGGTGATTTAGTTGTGTTAATTAATTCATCATATAATAAAAATATATATAAAAACTTTAGACATACAATAAGTATGTTTAATACCAAAAACATCAATAAAACTTTGCGAAAGTTTGCGCCACCGTGTTCTGTCCACGTGGCATTCCACTTAAGCCGACCCCGCCGCAACCCCTTTCTTTTGTATATAGGATTAATTAAGTCATCTGGACTAATTAATAACTATTGACGCTAGTTAAAAAGCCCCCGGAGTGATTAAAACCTTTAAAAAGTGTTTAAAAGTACGACGGGGCCCACATGAAACCTCCGCCCATCTTTCCATCGCCCCAGCCGTTGGATCAACCTCCCGTAGATCAATGGCCAGCGTTGATCCCGTTGCCCATCCCGTGTAAGTTTTTTAACCCGCGGGGGATGGGTGGTTTTGAACAGTCAACTCATCCACGTGGCATGAAACCTGTGGAATCGCTGCCCCTCCGTTGAAAACCGTCCTCGACCAAAAGCGGTGCGGGAGTACCGCTTACCGCTTACCGCTTACTGCCGGCTTACGTCACCCCGTACGTCGATGACGTCATCACCTCGAAAAAATAAAAATACCTTTAACTTGCGAATAAAGCCATTTTTCGTGTTTTTTAGTCATTTTCATTATTCTGAGAAGAACGTTGCTCCCGCTGCGATTTTCAAAATTTCCGCTGTAATTGACCATTTCGCCCCAAAATTCCGCTGCGCCTGTGCTGAAGAACAATTCCGCCATTTCCTGTTACCTGTTAGAGAACCAGTTTCCGTCTAAAAACAGGTATTTATCCTTTACGCCCCGATTGCACGAAAAACTCAGTTTCCTTTGTTTTTTCACTAAAAAAGTGGTTAAAAATCATCGCTGAGTCCTCCCTGAAGATTTTAAACCTGTGAAATTGCCCCCCAAACCTGCAAATTGTTCCAATTTCCTCCATTTCAGATATCCCGTCTGGTTTGTAAGGAAAAACGAAAACCTCCATTTTGAATCCACAAGAACCAAAATGGAGGTCCCAACAACTCTAAATATCACTCCATTGAATGCTCCTCACCGTGATTTGGACTATTTACCTCTGATAGATGAAGATTTCCAAATAAAAGACCTGCATTTTGATGAAAGTCCCCGTTTGAGTTTCTGTCGCTGCAGAGACGAACACTCAAAGGGGCAAGATCTTATAGGGTTGTGGGAATCCAATCTCCCAAGGTATCTTATTCCTTCAGTCCTCATTTTCCCCGAAATCATTCATTACTGTCATGCAAACTATGATCCCGCACAGAGAGCTGTATTAGCTCCTGATCAAAGTGTTCTGTTCCCCATCACACCTCAGGCTATTAATGCTATGTTACACTTTGAGCCAGAGCAAGAATTAGCACCTTTATCCATGGAAGGATTGATTGAGAAAACCAGACAGTTAACCCCAGAGAAGTTAAAAG
This sequence comes from Pinus albicaulis, assembly GCA_034641835.2. Taxonomy (NCBI): domain Eukaryota; kingdom Viridiplantae; phylum Streptophyta; class Pinopsida; order Pinales; family Pinaceae; genus Pinus; species Pinus albicaulis. The sequence goes on from JAXQQM020072985.1 coordinate 78,308, forward strand.
CCATGTGTCAGTATTTCATGTTACCTGAGTATCAGCCAAAAGGGGTTCCCCCCTATGGTTTTTACTATTTCAATACATTAGGAAGGCTCATTGTAAATATAATATCCTTTGTCTTAGGATTCAACACCAGTGAATATGTAGATGAGATAACTTTGGCTTTGCTATCCATCTTTACTCCTGGGCAGCCTCCTGAGATTAAGTATGATTATGCTTCCTTCATTGCCAACAAGATCCATGATCAATTTTTAAGGCTAGATACTGAAAAGGTTTTTAAGTACTCCTCAGTTATCTATCATCTCATGATCTATTATCAGTCAGACAGGTTCCCCTTCCCTGTTCAGAAACTTGATGCTAAGGGTAATCCCAGGTCTGTCATTTTTTGGTCCCCCATCATTCATTTTTCCTCTGATTCTCCCTACTCCTATTCAAAATTCATTGATCAGTTTGTACAACCTGCCACAACTCTGTTAACAGGAATTTCTCCCCCCAGACTCAGTACTGAAATTAGAAAGACCTTGCAATTATCAAAGAGTTATAAAGTTGGGGATTGGTACTTGTACCAAAACCATACAGTCATCGGGATTTATGGATGTGAATTACATCCATTCAAGTTACCCAGATATGTACCAATGAGAATTTTTGCTTTGGAATACTTTAGACAGATGAATAATTCAGATGTGATCCATTTCTGCAATGTAAAGAAGAAGGCACAGTTAAGGATCAAAAGCCAATTAGGTCCTTTCATTTGCAATTCTAGAGAAGCTGAGAGAGAAGCAGAAAATCTATTAGATAAGAAGTTCCAGACATCCTTTCATTGGGTCCCTTATGACCCCTTTGGTTTCATTTGTGAAAAGAGATTAAAAAATAAGTCATCTCCTTATGTACATCGATTCACGATTTAGGAAACGTTATGCAAATCAAGATGAATGGGAAATGCAAACTCCATTAAATGTGGAAATAGGGAAGAAAAGGCTGGCTCCAGATACCACTCCTTCAAAAGGAGCCTCACAGGTTTATCAAACTAAGAAACACAAATCAGATCCACCTCCAGAGGTGGAAATTATAGATGAAGTATTTGATGATGGTAGAGAAGATAGTCAGCAAACTGGTACAACAAGTGAAACAACCATAAGCCAGAAAGGGAAAGCTTTGCAAAAACAATTAAGCACTGAAGTATCTTCTTTCAGACCGCCAAAGACAGATACTGGAGACATTAAAAGAACCTTCATTAATATCAAAACAAAGAATGATCCATTGAAAATGAAGGTATACGATCAGTATATGAAGATGGCTCCTCATAATCAGCAAAGGCTAATGTCTGCATTTGATCTTTCACAAGGTAAAATGCTAATGAGCCACTTTAAAGCAAAGGTGCCAAAGCCAACTTCAGCAACAGATTACATCAGAACAAATTTTGAAGTTTTAGCAAAAGATATCCATCCCTTGGATCAGATAGAGCTTCATAGACAAACGGGGGAAATGGTTTATTCTACTCTCACCAACAAAGCCATGGCAGCTTTAACGCTGCAAGATTCCTTGAATAATACTACTGCACAATTGAAGATTGAGAAGGCCTCCTCACAGGCCAAGGATAATAGAATAAAATCTCTAGAAGAGATAATCATTGGTTTGGGTCACAATCCCAAAGACATTAAAGGTATTGAGGCATTGGTAAAAAAGAAAGAGGATGATATAGCTGCACTCAGAAAACCGCTAAAACTACCAGCCTCTAGGCACCCTCAGACCCAAGAAGTTATGAAAGGGAATTCACAGGAGGAAATGATGGAGTTGCTCCTAAACATGACAGAGCGACTAAATGAAACAGAGAAAGAGTTGGAAAAAGCATTGTAGGAACAGGAAATTATCAAACAAACTTCAACAACAGGTACTACAACCACAGGGCAGCAGGAACAACCAGCTCAGGTGAATACTTCTGGCTTGAGTTCTGAGGACTTAATAAAACAAATGGAGAGTTTGCAGCTAAGGGTCACAGAACTCCAAGAAACAAAATTGCAATTGGCAAAATTGGAGGAAAAATATGACACCTCTAAAAAGACAGCTGCTGATAACATCAGGGAGATAAAAAGATTGGAAAAATTGGTTCAGGCTCTGGAAAAAGATCTTTCATTGGAGAAGCCTCTGAACGAAATAAATGATATTCTTTGGAATAACATCGTTGAATTAATAAGGGGTATTTGGCCCTCTATTCAAGCTATTTTTGAGCAAAATGAGTTAGTCAAGATAGCACAAGAAGAAATAAATAGAACCAGACATGAATTAAGAGGCAGGCTTGAGCAGGCCCAGCAGCTCATTCAATTTTTGAATTCCCGAACAAAACAACAGCTTGCATTGTTAGGAATTGATGATAGGACAGGTGCAGTTTTGGAAGCAAAGAGAGTTTTCACCAAGAGGACTTTCATGCAAAATTTAGAAAGAAAGTGTACAGACATTTTGGTTGACATCAACAATTTCAGAGAGAAATTTCAAGCTTTGCTGGATAGTGAGTTACCAAGTCCCATGCTCACAGAAGATCAAATAGTAGACTTGGAAACCTATGAGAAGAGAATAAAGGCTCATGCTAAAAATACAGCTGTAGGTTCTACTAGCTCATCAGAACCTGCATTACCAACTGGGAAAAGTATTTATGATAAAGTGAAGAATTTATTTCATCTGGAGCATGAAATAAAGTATCTATTTCCGAATGATCCCACTTTTTATAAACTTATTGAAGCAGATGAAACTTTAAGGAAGCTCAGAAGAACTATGATACCAGATGATCAATGGTGGCAGGAAATGTTGGAGATTCTATGAGAGTTGCTTTCAGGATGAGCATTTATCTTTACTATCAAGTAAATGGTAAAAACAGGAAAACAGATGAAAGAGTATCAGATGAAAGGTTAAAGGGTATCCGTGAGAACAAAGAGTGTTCAACAAGCCAAAGAAATACTACAAGAGACTGACACGAGCCCTATCTCAGCCACACATCACGGAAAAGACGACACATCGCGGCATTGTCTTTGTTTATCGAGTAAATGGTAAAAACGGGAAAGCAGATGAAGAGTATCGAGATGAAAGGTTAAAGTATCAGTGAGAACAAAGAGAGTGTTCAACAAGCCAAAGAAATACTACAAAGGACAGCACAGAGCCCTATCTCCAGCGCATCCACGGAAAAAGGAACAGCACATCGGCAGTTGCACATTATTCTATCCACGAGACCGTTTGTCTCTTGTTTGTTTGTAAAATATGCTTTAAGTCAGCCTAGATTATGGGCTAAGTTAGTGTAAGATTGTTTTAGATTATTTTGTGTATAAATAAACCCTCAAAGAGAGTGTTGAGGGTGGATTCTATTACTCTGCTGTAACACTGAGATTTTCGGAATAAAAGCTTTTGGAGAAATTTACTTGTGGCTTACTGGATGACGATTTGAAGCACTGGACTTGTTGCAGGATTCATGTGTTGGACTACGGTTCAATAAGTGTTTCTACCCTTTGTCTGAAATTTTATATTAGTTTATAATACCATCATATCCATTTCTGAATAATTTACATAAAGGATTGAAACAGAATTTGCTTAATTGTACTTTGTTTTCAAATGTGATTGTTCTTAATGTTTTCTTCTAAATTAGCTATAAGCATGAATTCTTAAATGCTCCTGCTTTGCTAATTTAAACATTGTTGATTACTATAATAAAGAATCCTTCATTGCTCTTTTTTTGTAGTCATTTCACTTCTTTCTTCTGAACATGGTGAAAGATTCTTAGCTGCCTTTCATCCCTTCAAGATCATCCCATCCACTTTAAATTTTAAGGATTGTTCTCTGTCTAGCTATCTTGCCCTGTAATACCATCTTGTGCTTAGAATAGAAATCTAGTAAAGCCATCCTTTGACTCCATAGCCCAATGGACTGAAAACCCTCAACCTTGCCCTTAGTTTGTGGATTCCACCATTTTCCCAAAACAAACTTTGAATCTATAACTAGCCTCAAACCTTCCAAGAACAAAGATAAATCATAAAGAGAGAGCCCTCTCTGGATGCAGATTGGCTAGATTCTGCATCTAAAAGGTTGGTTTGTGGTTACCTCGGGTATACTTTCCTCTTACACAACTTCTAGGAAAACCTGAGTGATAACAGGTCACAATTATGTGTCTCTTTTCAGATGACCATATTTTTTATAATGAGATATTCTTTCCACATTAATACTCTCTTCACATTTTCTTTTAAACTTCTGCATGCACATACTAATAGACATAATATTACAATATCCTTTCACAGTACTTGCATGATTTATCTACATCTCCAGTGTCACATAATATGCTAGATATCAGGTTTTTCCTAATTGTGTCTAATAAAACTAAAATACAACTTATTCAACTTTAAAAATATCTGAGAGTCTTTTAACCTTTTAGAACCCTTATTAATAAATATCATTACTTTTTAATCAAAAGGCAAATCATTTCTCAACAAAAACATTTTTAAATTAATATTTCACTGAATAATTAAATAAATGTCCCTTAAATCAAAATAAGACTGCAATATACACCGAGAAGTGATATCTTATTATATGACTTATATTGTAGGATAATTCCTGAGCACGATTATTATTTAGTATCTCTTCTATTGTTTGAAGTCCTTTTTACTGAGGCCAATTCTTGACAACATTCAGCAAATATCTTTGCGCTTTGAATCCCTTCAAAGCAGGGATTTTTAGTTAGAAAAAATATATTAGTTTTATTTATTGGAAGACAAACTCAATATGGATAAATACACAATTAAAACTTAAAATAAATTTAAAAAGAACTTTTTTTTGTGTGATTTTTTGAAACTTGGAAATACTGAGAGGGGCTTTGAATTCACTGTCCTCAATAGATCTGCACAATCTCAACAAAGGTCTCTTACAGTTGCCTTCAATACACTTCCAAGAATCTGCTTCAAGTCCTCAATTTTGCTTCAAGACTTATTTAAGTTCTTATCAACGTTTGCTCAAAATACTATAATCCAAAGCTTCCAAAGGCTTCTCCAAGTGATTATCCTTAATTCTGAATTCTCCAAATAATAGCCTTCCAAACTACTCCAACAAATTCTCAAATATTGCCACTAGCTACCCACAAATAATGTTGCCCAAAAAATGGCACGTTGTCCAGAAGTGGTGCTACAGCAACATGTATAAAAGAAGTCTTGTTCTTTAAATGTTGATTTCGGAAGTTGATTCCAGAGTGAAATCAAGTCCAAATTCTTTAATTGTTCAATAAACCGAATTTTTCCTTACTCCATGTGTCTCTGATCTGTGATAGGTATGAGGCAACACTTATTTAATGTGGTGAGGTCTATCCAACTGTAGCCTGAGAGAAAGTGATGATTGTTCACACACCGAGGTAAGTGTTCTGAGTTTCTACTTTTTACACCACAGTTCAATAGGTCTGAGCTTCAACTCAACTTTTTACATGACTACACCTTTCCCAGTAGCTTCCAGATGACTGTAATATAGTCCAAGATTATAGTTCAAGCTACCACAGGACAACCACAGGTCCGAGCACCTTCGAGCCTCTCCACAGAATTTATTCTAGAATCTGAACCCACCGTATTACCACTATTTTTGTCCAAAACCAATCCTTCAACCAAGCTTGAAACAGTCACACAGGTCTGAGCTAACCCAAGCTCCACAGTTAGTAGTCTGAGCTTCTTCAACACTGATCCAAGCCTCCAAATTCATTTAACTGAAACTGTAATTTCTACAATCCGAGTTTGTAGGGTAACAGTCCTGCGTAATGATAATCGAGCTTCCACAGATGTGCTTATCTGAGCCTAGCACTCTGCTTCTCCATATATACTTGTCCACTAGTATGCGTTTATCCACTCTGCTTATCGAATAATATCCTTGGAATTTGGTGTGTATTTAGTAGAATCCTTGAAAGGTATTTAGCCTAAGAATTCTCGGGTTACTTAATCTCAAAGATTTTCTGAGATAGCCTCCGTTGTGGGGACATCCATCCATAGAACAGCAGAGGAGTAGCTACTAAGGTGAAAGTGGTGACTGATCCCTATGTTGCCCTTGAGCTAGAGTAATTAGTGAAGCTTTTCACTAAGGTGTTTCATTTTGCTGTAGCAAGCCCTGAAGAATCCTATTTTACCCTAAGTACTATCCTTGGAATGAGGGGAGTGCCTAGTGGGTTTCCCCAGGATATGTATTTTAAGGAAACAAACAAGAGAATAAAAACTCCCTTTTATATATCCTTCCGCTTTTTGTTCTGCTGTTGTAATTCTTGTATATATAAGATGTATTTTTCTATTAAAAAAGAAGGCTACATAAAAAAATCCATTAACAAAACCAAGCAGAGAGTAATTGGTCACTTGCTTACATATGGCACCCTGAGTGAGATAAACCATCCTTAACATCATTGAGACTAGTCATATGCAAATAGAAATCATAAAAGATTCTCTTTAGACAAATAAACCAATACAATAAGAAGAGTAAAAGGAGACTATTTTGATATCATGGACTATAACATGGACTCCAAATGAATCTGAATCCCATCCTGTAGCCAACATACTCACAAAGTGATAAATAGGAACTAAGCTATTTTAAAACAGCAAAAGGGAGGATCACTAACCTTCAACTTGCTTGTATTTAAAATCCCTTGGATAAGAAGGCACCAATGCATTTGATACCAACAGGCTACTCCAACAGAACCAAGAAATAGTCCATGCAAAACAAATAAAAGGGTACTAGTGGCATCATAATCTCATAATCAGCCATTTAACCAGCTGCTCATCAAGTCCTCAGGACTGGCGATGTACTCATGCAATCCCTGAAGATCTCTACTCATGAAAAATGTGGCACTGAAGATGCCTGCCAAGAATAGTGCCCACAATATTGTTGATCCATATTTCATTGTCACCTTATACACATATTTGCCCCAACTATACAAGCCTGAGATGATCTTCTAGGATTGCTTCTTTCAACGAGGTTGATACATGGCTTAAAGATGAATTTCAAAAAATGATTTCCGTGTCTGAAACTTTCCTCTTTTTTTTTCAATGTAACCAAATATTCACTGATGTAAATTTCCTAGGGTTTTGGTATAGACTTATTTAAATATAGTATTGCAACTATAAATCAAAATTCTCCACAGGCTCAAGTAGATATGTATATAAGAAGTCATTTTTCTTATTTCAAAGGAGACTCATACTATCTCCACAAGTCAAGAAATACTCTACAGGTAGAGACCGAGAGTACTCAGCCATGAGCTTTTTGTTGTGAGATGATAAACCTTATTTCATAGATCTATATGTATATGTATATATAAATATATAAATATATATGTGCGTTGAAGTCATTTTTCTTATTTCAGTGAGACTCATACTATCTCCACAAGTCAGCAAATACTCTTCTTACTGTAGGAGACTGAGAGCAAGGTCATGAGATTTTTGTTGTGAGATGATAAACCTTATTTCATGGATATGAGATGGCATAAAACAAGACAAAGGTGATATCCTTTACTATTGCTTCCATTGAAATATTTTGAAATGTTAGGGTCAGATTTACCACAGAATTTTCATGTAGACAAATATTTGCACATCAGATGAGGAGTTCAATTCTTCAGGAGGGTAGAATGACTTCTTCAGGATAGAATATCAAACGAGTTTTGTCTGCTTCACGCCTCTATACATTCAGAGCCGCAATGTTTCAAGCATGCTTTCATATTTTTTACCAATCCAATGACTCATTGTCTCCTTTGTTGTAGTTCTTTTCTTTTGAATTAGAACGTTTCCATATTAGGCTTCAATTATTAGCCTTAGGAAATCACCCTTACCAAGCACTTACAAAAACTGATCTGAGGTCCGAGGAGGCTTTTTCAATTAATATTTTCTAGCTCAGATTAGGGCTCGATATTCCCATCATTCCAAAAACTATAACTCACTCAGAAATTTTCCCCAGAGACCCACAATCTAGGGCACAATTTTATTTCAATGTAGATGTCATGAATTATAGTCACATTACTGTTATGATTGTTCAAACACTATCCAAACATTGTATTTACAATGAATAAAATTTTTCCCAATCTGCATTATCACAAGAACAGAAGATTAGGGAAAATGAATCTTTGACATAAGATAGCACAAATAATGTTCTCTGCCTAGTAGAAATACCCAGAGTTCCGAATATACCTTTTGGGTCATAGTTATGTGTCTCTTTTCAGATGAACCTCGACAGCGTAGGTAATACTCTTGACCCTGGTTAGGGTATTGAAATTGCCTTATTTTCTGCGTTATCCTTTTGGGAATATACAACCTCACTGTTGGAAATACTAAGAGGGGCTTTGAATTCACTATCGTCAATAGATCTGCACAATCTCAACAAAGGTCTCTTACAACTGCCTTCAATACACTTCTAAGAATCTGCTTCAAGTCCTCAAGTTTGCTTCAAGACTTCTTTAAGTTCTTATCAACGTTTGCTCACAAGACTATAATCCAAAGGTTCCAAAGGCTTCTCCAAGTGAATATCCTTAAGTCTGAGTTCTCCAAATAATAGCCTTCCAAACTACTCCAACAAATTCTCAAATATTGCCACTAGATACCCACAAATAATGTTGCCCAAAAAATGGCACGTTATGTAGAAGTGGTGCTACAACAACATATATCAAAGAAGTCTTGTTCTTTAAATGCTGATTCTGGAAGTTGAGTCAAGAGTGATATCAGGTCCAAATTCTTTAATTGTTCAATAAACCGAATTTGTCCTTACACCATGTGTCTTTGATCTGTCATAGGTCTGAGGCAACACTTATTCAATGTGGTGAGGTCTATCCAATTGTAGCCCGAGATAAAGTGATTATTGTTCACACACTTAGGTCAATGTTCTGAGTTTTTACCTTTTACACCACATTTCAATAGGTTCGAGCTTCAGATCAACCTTTTATAGGACTACACCTTTCCCAACAGCTTCCAGATGACTCTAATATAGTCCAAGATTACACTTCAAGCTACCACAGGACAGCCACAGGTCCGAGCACCTTCGAGCCTTTCCACAGAATTTATTCCAGAATCTGAACCCACCATATTACCATTGTTTTTGTCCAAAACCAAGCCTTCAACCGAGCTTGAAATAGTCACACAGGTCCGAGCTAACCCAAGCTCCATAGTTAGTAGTCTGAGCTTCTTCAACACTGATCCGAGCCTCCAAATTCATTTAACTGAAATTGTAATTTCTACAATCTGAGTTTGTAGGGTAATAGTCTTGTGTAATGATAATCGAGCTTCCACGAATGTGCTTATCCAAGCCTAGCACTCTGCTTCTCCATATATACTTGTCCACTAGTATGAGTTTTTCCACTTTTCTTATCTAATAATATCCTTGGAATTTGGTGTGTATTTAGTAGAATCCTTGGAAGGTATTTAGCCTAAGAATTCTCGGGTTAATTAATCTCCAATATTTTCTGAGATAGCCTCCATTGTGGGGACATCCATCCATAGAACAGCAGAGGAGCAGCTACTAAGGTGAAAGTGGTGATCGATCCCTATGTTGCCCTTGAGCTAGAGTACTTAGTGAAGCTTTGCACTAAGGTGTTACATTTTTCTGTAGCAAGCCCTGAAGAATCCTATTTTACCCTAAGTAATCGTCAAAATTTCTTGGAATGAGGGGAATGCCTAGTGGTTTCTAGATATGTATTTCAAGGAAACAAACAAGAGAATATAAGCTCCCTTTTATATATCCTTCTGCTTTTTGTTCTTCTGTTGTAATTCTTGTATATACAAGATGTATTTTTCTATTAAAAAAGAAGGTCTACACAAACAAATCCATTAACAAAACCAAGCAAAGAGTAAGAAGAGTAATTTGTCACTTGCTTACATATGGCACCTTGAGTGAGATGAACCCTCCTTTAACATCATTGATACTATTCATATGCAAATAGAAATCATAAAAGACTTTAGACAAATAAACTAATACAATAAGAAGAGTAAAAGGAGACTATTTCGATATCATGGACTATAACATGGACTCCAAATGAATCTGAATCCCATCCTGTATCCAACATACTCACAAAGTGATAAATAGGAACTAAGCTATTTTAAAACAGCAAAAGGGAGGATCACTAACATTCAACTTGCTTGTATTTAAAATTCGTTGGATAAGAAGGCACCAATGCATTTGCTACCAACAGGATATGAGTGATATTCAAACTCTTTTTGAGGCTGCTCCAACAGAACCAAGAAATAGTCCCTGCAAAACAAATAAAAGGGTATTAGTGGCATCATAATCTCATAATCAACAATTTAACCAGCTACTCATCAAGTCCTCAGGACTGGCGATGCACTCATGCAATCCTTGATGATGTCTACTCATGAAAAATGTGCCATTGAAGATGCCTGCCAAGAATAATGCCCACAATACTGTTGATCCATACTTCATTGTCACCTTATACATATATTTGCCCCAACTATACAAGCCTAAGATAATCTTCCAGGATTTCTTCTTTCAATGAGGTTGATACATGGCTTCAATATGAATTTCAAAAAATGATTTCCGTGTCTGAAACTTTCCTCTCTTTTTTTTCAACGTAACCAAATATTCACTGATGTGAATTTCCTAGGGTTTTGGTATAGACTTATTTAATTATAGTATTGCAACTGTAAATAAAAATTCTCCACAGGCTCAAGTATATTATATTGTGTATGTATATATAAATATATATTTGCGTTGAAGTCATTTTTCTTATTTCAGTGAGACTCATACTATCTCCATAAGTCAGCAAATACTCTTCTTACTGTAGGAGACTGAGAGCAAGGTCATGAGCTTTTTGCTGTGAGATTATAAACCTTATTTTATAGATCTGAGATGGAATAAAACAAGACAAGGGTGATATCCTTTACTGTTGATTCCATTGAAATATTTTGAAATGTTAGGGTCAGATTTACCACAAAATTTTCATGTAGAGAAATCTTTGCACATCATATGAGGAGTTCAATTCTTCAGGAGGGTAGAATGACTTCTTCAGGATATAATCTCAAACGAGTGTTGTCTACTTCACGCATCTATACATTCAGAGCCGCAATGTTTCAAGCATGCTTTCATATTGTTTACCAATCCAATGACTCACTGTCTCCTCTGTCGTAGTGTTTTTCTTTTGAATTAGAAGGTTTCCAGATTAGGCTCCGATTATTAGTCTTATGAAATCACCCTTACCAATCACTTAGAAAGACTGATCTGAGGTCCTAGGAGGATTCTTCAATTACTATTTTCTACTCAGATTATGGCTTGATATTCCCATCATTCCAAAAACTAGAACTCACTCAAAAATTTTACCCAGGGCCCCACAATCTAGGGCACAGATTTTCTTTTGATGTAGACGTCATGACTTATAGTTACATTATTGTTATGCTTGTTCAAACACTTTCCAAAAATTGTATTTACAATGACTAAAATTTTGCCCAATCTTCATTATCAAAAGAACAGAAGATTAGGGCACAGGAAGCTTTGACATAAGACAACACAAACAATGTTCTATCCCTAGCAAAAATACCCAGAGTTCTGAATATACCTTTGGGTCACAGTTATGTGTCTCTTTTCAGATGAATCTCAACAGTGTAGGTAATACTCTTGACCCTAGTTAGGGTATTGAAACTGCCTTATTTTCTGCGTTATCCTTTTGGGAATATACAACCTCACTGTTGGAAATACTGAGAGGGGCTTTGAATTCACTATCCTCAATAGATCTGCAAAATCTCAACAAATATCTCTTACAGCTGCCTTCAATACACTTCCAAGAATCTCCTTCAAGTCCTCAAGTTTTCTTCAAGACTTCTTTAATTTCTTATCAATGTTTGCTCAGAAGACTAGAATCCAAAGGTTCCAAAGGCTTCTCCAAGTTACTATCCTTAAGTCTGAGTTCTCCAAATAATAGCCTTCCAAACTACTCCAACAAATTCTCAAAGATTGCCACCAGCTACCCACAAATAATGTTGCCCAAAAATGGCACGTTGTCCAGAAGTGGTGCTACAACAACATATATCAAAGAAGTCTTGTTCTTTAAATGCTGATTCTAGAAGTTGAGTCCAGAGTGATATCAGGTCTGAATTCTTTAATTGTTTAATAAACCGAATTTGTCCTTACTCCATGTGTCTTTGATCTGTCATAGGTCTGAGGCAACACTTATTCAATGTGGTGAGGTCTATCCAAATGTAGCTCGAGATAAAGTGATGATTGTTCACACACCAAGGTAAGTGTTCTGAGTTTCTACCTTCTACACCACAGTTCAATAGGTCTGAGCTTCAACTCAACCTTTTACAGGACTACACCTTTCCCAGCAGCTTCTAGATGATTGTAATATAGTCCAAGATTACACTTCAAGCTACCACAGGACAGCCACAGGTCCGAGCACCTTCGAGCCTCTCCACAGAATTTATTCCAGAATCTGAACCCACCATATTACCACTATTTTTGTGCAAAACCATGCCTTCAACCGAGCTTGAAACAGTCACACAGGTTCGAGCTAACCCAAGCTCCACAGTTAGTAGTCTGAGCTTCTTCAACACTGATCTGAGCCTCCAAATTCATTTAACTGAAACTGTAATTTATACAATCCAAGTTTGTAGGGTAATAGTCCTGTGTAATGATAATCGAGCTTCCACAGATGTGCTTATCCCAGCCTAGCACTCTACTTCTCCATATATACTTGTCCACTAGTATGAATTTGAGGGAACCTTAATACAAAAAAAAAGGAGATCTGCAGGTTCTGAGTTTGTCTTCAAAACTGCCACTATAGATCCGAATTACAAGACTGTTGCTTGGTCACATATTTCACCACAGGTCAAAATTAGAAGGGTCTGAGTTTCAGAGAAGAGTCTCAGGTCTGAGATTCTGGAAAGGCTGAAGTTATAGGCCTGTTAGGGCCGAAATTTCAGGCTTTGATAGGGCTGAAATTTCAGGCTTGAATTCAGTTCCGAAAAAATTTATTTCCACTGGTGGAAATAGGTCTACAAGAGATATATCCTTCTAGCCCAAAAATTTGTAATTATGATCTCCCTTTTAATCTCCTTGGCCTCTGTTTTATCTCTGAATTCTCACTGTATTTTTCACCGAAATTTTCATTCCAAAATGATGAGCATGACTAGTTATTTATAGTTGTTTGTGTATGAACTGAACAGTCGTGTCTTTTGATTAAGGAGCCGACATACTAATTTGAGCCGACCTGTGCATCATTTTTGGCATTTATTTAAACCAATTTTAAGACTGATACAGGGGGGCAATTTTATGGTTAAGTCTGGGCCTCAACGCTTGATAGGAACACCATACAATATATCGGTACTTGTTGTATCTTCTGCTGTAGTGCAGACCTGTTTTAACACTTCCTTTGCTGAACACTTGATAGTTGTAGGGGATCAACAAAATTATGTTAGATCCCTCCTTTGTGGCTCAAAGACTCTTTTTGTCATATAAAATTCTGCATGTCAAAGCCTATCTGCTCCTTCACTTCCAACATGACATTGTCAAAGCCTCTCAGCCCTCCTGCATTCATTCAGATCACCAAAACTCACATATGTTACCTGAAATAGTAGTGCTCTAGACCTTCAAAAACAAACATACATACACAGAAAAAGAGAGATTTTATTCCTGAGTAGTGGTCATTATAGGGCTCTAGTTAGCTGGATAAAACATGCATGCAGAATAGGACAGGCAGATTTTCACCATGGAGTGTGTTGTTTCCATTATTCTTAGGCATCTGATATGTTTTCCCATTTAGTGTGAATTCTCCATCCTTGATACAGTTGGCTACACTACCCACCAAGGCACCAAAGTAAGGTCTACTGGAGCTCATGTTCTGCATTAATAAACAATCTCATATTCCCCATGGTAACACATACATTTGAGATCCATTCCAATATGTGAGCAGAAACTGTAAATTTATCTTAAAATTCTAGCATATGATGGCAGTAATAATTTCCAAAGGGAAATGAAAATACATACCATGTATGAGGCAATATTGTCATAGCCATGAAGTACGTCTGCTAGATGGCCTGAATGCATAAATACCAATACTTAATGAGCTAGCTCCCTCTGAGTAAATGATGGTAAAGCAGTTGAAGGGTAGGGTTTAGGGATTATTAACTTTAGCATCAAGGAGAGTGAGGGAGACAAGGGTAGCTCCCCAGTTGGTTAGATTTATATACAGATTGCCTCTGCGAAGTTGAAAGAAACTTGGGGCATTAATCTTTCTGTAGGGATGACCATAATGAGCCAACTTTCCTTTCCCTTCCAAATTTCTTGGATTCAATTCCCATTTGTGCCTTTGATTGCTAGCATGGAATTTGCAGAGGTGAATGAAAACCTGAATGCACCAAAAATGCAAGAGAATGGATGACACTTTCACCATGATCGATTGATTAACTGATTAAGGGATGGATGGATAAGCTAAAGCAGAATATTCAATGATATATATAGAGAGACTCATATAGTCAATACTAGAATAGGGTGTGTCTGTATGCCTTAAGGTAAGGTCATGGTGTAAGACATAACATGGATTGTGTGCAACTATAGACAACCCATGCACTGTGGCTACGAAAAAATGTAATCTTTGGAATCTAAACATGTTACATTTTTGAGTTTTTGTCTTATTACCCCAAATTTGTTTTTGGCCAAATCTTAATTTTGTTATTTAAAATGGAATTTTGACTACATATATGGATTCAACACCTTGAAAAAACCCTAGAGCAGTACATTTTTGTTGTTTGTAGATTGAAGGACCTAAACTAATGCAACATGGTTTTTTGGATGCTATTTCTAAAGTTGGGCTGGCCAAATTCCTTTCTGACCTTTCTACCACCTATATAACCAAGTAATTTTCTATCCCCTGTATAACCTTGCCTTTTTATAAAAAAAGAGAGGCTCCTACACTCAAAGGATTGGCTTCTATCTTTTACTCTTAAAATGTGGGAACAAAAGATTATAACTTAACGGGGAGGTAGCACCTTCATTAAGAACTGATTATTTTATTAAACCTATCATTAAGGAGTGGAAAGATGGAACCTTAAAAAGTTTTCTTTAGATGTTTCTTCCCACGTCAGTCTTGTTGTCGAGTATGAACTTCATCCATGCTTTTTGTTGAAGTTTTATCAAATTTTATCTCTTTATGATCATGTTTTATCCATGTCGGTTGACATCAGAACAATTTTTAGCATGCAAGTAAACTTTGACAAAGCAACCCCTGAGTCATCTTGAAGTCAAAGTATTTATGCATATACATCAAAAAATGTTACGACATGCTAGTGAAAAGTTGGAAACTACTAATTAACTATTGTCTGTTTTCTTTTCGTTTCTTTTTTTAATCACGAGAATCGATAATTAACTACTGTCATTTTTTTGTTTGTTTGTTTTCAGTATTAGGAGAATTTCTTTCTTTTTCCTTTATTTTTTATTTTTTGGGTATTAGGAGAATTCCTAAACTTACTTCCTGTCTCTGAGGAGGCCCAGGGTCATGTCTGAGGGACTGACCCTATACTCCTAAACCTAATGCATTATGCAACTGCCCACAGACACACCGGGTGTGTTAACTGAGTTTCAAACCTAGGTGGGGCCTCAATATTGCTCAGCAAAAACTTTCTTCCTTGGACTAATCTGGGGGAGGTCTAGGATCAACCTTTGTGGCTGCCTTATAACACCAAGAGTATATCCAACAACTTGTAAGCCAGATATAAGCCAGATATACCAGATATTATGATTTAGCAAGAGCCTTATAACACTAAGAGTATATCCAGCAACCTGTAAGCCAGATATAAGCTAGATATACCAGATCTTATGATTTAGCAAGAGCGGAGACTCTAGGAAATGGGGAGTCTATTCCTTGAGGCGAGATCATAGTAGGCCATATACTCAA
>JAXQQM020059254.1:0-40802 GCA_034641835.2 Pinus albicaulis
GCCAATCCTTCTAGGGAAAGATGTTCAAACCTCCGCCAAAGGACAAGTAAAAGAAGCTCCACCATTCTTTGGAAATTCATTCATTCCTTGTTCGATTACAGACAAGCGATTTCATTCCTTTCCTCATCAATTGCATGTCTTTAGTACGAAGAAGATCACAGGCCTCCTTCTTTATATTCCCAAACAAAAATAAATAAAAGAAACATCAGCTTCAACGAGCACTGCTGCTAACCGGCATTCTCGCCCGACACTGAGAAAGGCTAGCCAGTGCGTCAATTCCTTCCCCGTTTCGGGTCTCACTCCCACTTCTTCCTACCGCCGAACGATAGAGGAACATATAGTCCGTTCTTCATCCCTATGTAATCTCAATCAACATTTGGCTTAACCAAGCCTTTTCCAGAATAGCCCTTCTCAACGAATACACCATTCTTGGTCATAATCTATTTATCAGACTCGAAGCGAAGACCATCTTAAAGCCGTGCTTGGACAAGAGAGATCTGGAAACCAGGTTCTTTTGGATGTATGGCATGTGCAGAACATTCTTCAGTCGAATCACCTTCTAATTATGGATGATCATAACTCGTCACCTGCAGCCCCCAAGTTCATCCCCTGAGGACCCTCCTGCAGGCCAACCACTCCTCCTCACTCCGAGTCACACTTATCTTCTCCTTCCTTTATTATAAAATGGCACATTGAAACTTATATATGCCAGTATCATATGTCAAATGTTACTGGCGCTGAGACTGGCTATTTATTGGTTTACCAGCTAGCAAAGACCTCCTGGGCACTACTTACACTACTCTTACACTACAGGGAATCTATCTCTATTCTATGCTCTATTGTATAAAGAAATATGGAGAAGAATTCCATCTATAAAAAACCCTTATCTCTTCCCATCCATCGTATTAGCAGCGGAGTAGCCTAGGGGGGATTATAGCGTAGAGCTCCCATGGATTATTCCCAATTAGCGGAGTATCCTCTCTCATTTGTATGACCTCTCCCATTGTATTATTTGATGAAAAAGGTATTATTTCTATTTATGTATGAGGGAGGAGGAAAGTGAGAAGAAGAAGCCTTGACCTACGATCTAACGATCTTCGGATGATGTTCTTGTTGTTGCTAGACTTTGAATTACTTTGGTGTGCGCTGGTTTCCATAACATAGAGCTGGGCTGTAATAGAATACTGGCATCATGATCATGGCATATTCTATCGACTTGCATGTGAATAGATGGCATGCATGAGGAGTCGCCCCTGAACTGTAATGAATCCCGAAATGAACTAGCTATAACTTGGCATTAGTAGGGGTAAGGGCACCTCTTAGAAGTTGGAAGGAATTTTCCATTTCATGACCAGTTAGAAATATTGTTTTCTAGCGGCCGAGAGTATGTTCATTTCTGAGTAAGGGGCTTCGGCGATCAGGCTTCTTTTCTTTAAGCAATCCTTAAGGCGCTGAGCTCGGCGATCAGGGTTTCTTCCTTAAGGGCAGGAAAGGATCTGTCCGGTATCCGTGCTATCCTACCTGGGCCACTTTGACCTGGGCAACCCTTACCTGGGCAACCCCTATTATAATGGTGTAGATCGCGGAATACATCTCTATATGATTATACCGTTGTGTTGGTAATAAAATGGTTTAGCCAGCTCCTTATGGGGGATAGGTTGGTAGAGTGAATCTGACCATCCATCCTTGCTGTTGCCTGAAGTATAAGGTTGGGTAAGTGGTGAGCACTTGGGCTATTCTCCTTCAATCAAAGTACTGAGCTTGGTACTCAACTCAATCCTGACTTTAGGCTCGACTGATAAGGCCGCCATCATGCGTAAGCAGGACTCGACCACCGCCCCATCCAATAAGCAATCAAGGAAGGAAAGGCACTATATTGCTCACCTATATCTCCCTAAAAGGGACTCTATTTCCCGACCAACCTCCCCCGTGGGCTGGGCCTCACCCATATATGCCTAAAAGGGATTGCTTCCCCTTCTTTTAGTCAAACACAAGTGGTAATCAAGTCCGACTTCTTTCTTTTAGTCAAACACGAAGCCTCATGACCCGGAGTCTTACGGCTGGGATAGACGGATGGGTAGTTTGTGTAAGCAGGTAGGTAGGCGGGGGGAACTCAATATATCTTATCGTGGAATATGGGGGAAACAAGTCTATCTCGTCATCGTGTGAATATGGGTAACTCAATATCTCTTGTATCGTGGCAACTTGGGTAACATAATTACAGACAATGTTACTATTATATATGTAATTATGCCTTTTGCTGGATCGAAGGTAAGTCCAGGTTATTAGAGTAGAATTTACCATCCCATGAGAACCAAGCCCCCACCCCTACGCATGCATATCCAGTCATGCGCATGCATATCCCGCCTCCCCACTCAGAGCAAGGATGAATGGACCTACTTCATGAATAGAGTCTGACTGCAAAGGAGTACTATCAAGGGCCGAGTACTTGCCTTTCTTCCCCCCTGACTGGAGGGAAGCTGCGACTGTTGGCTATGATGTGCATAAATTTGGAACAAGCTATCGATGTGATAGTATATAGTATCTGTCTATCTGGCTGGCTTTCAGGCTTTATAGCTCTGCTTGCTATGGTAGTAATAGCTGTCTTCCTGGCTTACTTTGGTAAGTTGTAGTATCTGGCTATCGACTTGGCTTCAAGGTCAACAACTGGATCTTTATCTAGAACATGAGCATCGGACTCAAAAGCACGATCACTAAGGTCAGACTCTCTACCGCGATCATCTAGTTCTTCGTCTGGAATATATGGTTCTTCAAACATCCGGTGCTTCATCCCTAACGTCTGGCTCTTCATTCCTATTATGAACATATGAATCATGATCACAAGCATCTGGGTAAGCATCTGCTATATAGAGATATGCTTTAGCTGCTTTCTATAGATGCTTCTATTCGGTCAACTAGGTCAACTGTGTTGCTTCTGGAACTGGATCTACTTCTGCTTCATATACATCAATAGCTGCTAGGTATGGGGAGATCTCGCTCGTCTGTCGACGAAGGACCTAGATTCAGTGCTCCAGATTAGAGGGCCTCACCATCCGGAGCACCCCACCAATCAAGCCAGAAAGTGCTTCCAAGCGACACCCCTAGGATTTACCCCGCTTCCTTCGGTAGGTTAAGGAGGGTACAAAGAAAGGCAGGCAGGTACTTCTGCTGGTACGACACTAAGGATTTCTTCCCTCCCACTTCTCGCATTCATTAGGAAGAAGCAAGCGAACACTTTGAACATTCATGGGAAAGAAGGGATGGATCTCTTCTCTTTCTTTCATAAACCTCCTTTCAATCACACCTTTCATAAAGTCACCAACCCCGTATGTCGGGTCTAACCACAAGCTGAGCCGGAGTTACATGGATGGATTCATGCATGAATGCCGGCAGGAACTGGGCCTCCTCTTTCCGCCCTTTCGATAGGGAATAGTTATAGATAGAGATGAATGAGATGAACTACTTCCAGCCGCTCTGTTCTGTGAGGCCCACGACATAAGGCTTTTTGATACGTTCTGCAACGCTCATACCTACCGAACTGAACTATACTTTCTGAGAATCAATCCCTTCCTCCCTCTCTAATAAGAGGCCAAAGTATCTAAACAACACAGCGAGGCTATCTATGATTGATTGGGTAGGTAGATAGTAACGTAAGGTTACAAAAAAGTCCGCTACAAGCCATACCCTCTGAACAGTCTGTTCCCTTACACGCCTGTGGGACCCGGCACAGCCTCGATCCTCTATATGAGCCCAATTACTAGTTATTCATGGTTCCGCGGCCACCTACGAATTTGATTCCCAAAGATCTACCTATTGACAATGGCACCCACTTTCTGGAAAGGGGGAGAAAGGAATTAGTACGTATTTAAGCCCACTGGTTGCTGGGACATTCGGGAGAGGAAGTACTCAAGCAAGACGAAAGACTCTTCATTTCAGATCGGGTCTTCCTTTAAGGTGAGGAAAGTCAGGCCGAGGAAAGAAGAAATAAGGTACTTCTCATTGATTTGATTGAGGAACATAGATGCCTAATAGTATCAGTATATATTACCAAGTGATGAGAGTAAAGGCGAGCTCTCCTTCCTTGTCAAAGGACCATTGCAATAGTTGAGGCGGTAGGGGTGTGGGATAAATAGGTTTGGTTGAGCGAGACCACTGGGTATGGGTGGGACTTCGTCGAGAAAGAGTTCCGGGAGGAGATGGGAGGCCGATGAAATAACTCGCCCATAGATAGTAGGGCAGAATCATTTTGCGCACTGATAACTACTTCATGCTAACGAAAGGAATGGTTCTTCCGTGCATGCCGGCGAACCAGATATGCCAACTATAGAGTAGAGGGCCCTCCGGACCTAGCTCTCGTACGAGTTTCTGAGCAGTAGGAAGCACCAACCTTGTCCTCGTGTGGATCTCCACTAGAAGAGGAGACGATTCACGCAGATGTTTTCGGGTCCTCCCTTCACAAGCCCTAAAAGAACCCTTCCTTAGTTTAGTTTTGCAAAAGGGTGAGCTCAAGCGAGATGCCTCCTAAAGAGTAATGAGAGTGTGCTCTGTTTACTACCATCTTGTACCCGTAGGGCCCCTCGCTGCACCATTGTATGCTTCATTCGACACATCGTTGTATGCTCCATTCGGGTCACATTTCGTTGGCTATTCTTCAGGGAATTATTGAATCCGTCGCTACGGCTCTTGACCGTGAGGAACTGGCAAACACTGTGCCTTTTGAAATTATTGTGGAACTGATCCGAGACAAAGAGGTCCACGAAGGTACTACTAGGCATGGGTAGCACTTGTTTCTCCCGCCCAGTTCTCTATCTCGTTCCGGTGCTTGCACCTTTCTCCAGTAATCGCTCTCTATTCATCGCTTTGATCTGCTTCCTCCAGTCTCTCAGTTAGGTTGGTTCGCCGAGAGGCGAGGTAGATAGGCCCTATCATCCATACGGATTGGTTCGCCAGTGCTCCATTTCTTCCACCCACCCTATATGTACTTCTGTAACTAACACTTTTGTATATCCAATGAGAGATAAAGGCTGCCTTCGCTCATCCCTACCACCCCTTTAGCAGTGATTCGATCTCGCCCGACATCAATAGTTGTTTCATTTTGATCGATAAGTGGACAACTGCCAGAGCCCTACTATCTATAGTGGCTGCCCGAAAGATTTGCTCAAACTTATAGATAGTTCCTGGTTATCCTAAAAGATAGTAAGTTCCTGGCCAGTGAGTATTACACGAAATCGGGTGATTCGCTAGTGGGACCTTCTCTATGGTCCTGCTCCAGCGAACATGACCGGAAAGAAAGCAGTGAGCTCGTTGAAACAATCATTATGAGAGTTCCCCTCCCGGTTGGCTGGTCTCGAGCTTCCTTATCTATAAGCACACAACGGCCACTTCTGGTTAAGTTTTGCTAATACCAATATATGGAATACAACTATAGAGGATAGTCCTCTGGAAACCCCGGCACCTCAAAAGAAAGACGGCTGTCTCGTTAAAGACTGCCGTCTCGTCGTTGGAGGAGATCCCCGCCAATGGATGAAGAGGATGCCGCCGAATCAGTCACTTGCCTTTTCCGTGCACCCAACCTATTGGTTTGATTTGCGCCGCACCCTCTGCCTGCCTCATTAATGGGGTTACCTCCTCTCCCCGGAGCACCGAAATGAATTAATAATCGGACGAGAACGACACCTCGGGGCGATGCAATGAATGCACCTGCCTCCAAACTACTTTCTTCATCTGTTGACTTTGAAAAGCCGAATGCCGCCCTACTATCGCAGGTGAAATGTCAGATATATGCTTGATATCGTTAAGCGGTAGCGATCGTACCGAACATGGAGGCCAGCTGGTTTCTTTCTCTCTCTCGCTCTCATTATCAAACCTTCTCTTCCGGCAAGCGGTATCGATTATTGCCCGACTAGAGGCAAGCTTTCGCGATCATTACCAAACATGGAAAACCATTATCTCTAAACCTCATTTGTGTAACCAGGCTCTAAGCAGCTTCTCTCCAGTGTAGCGTCCTGTTACTAGTCCAGGATAGATGGGTCTGGGGGGCCCCCGTACAGTGCTGCTGTCTGTCTGTGTTCTGCGGGTTTCCATTGTTAAGGGTAAAAGCGTAAGGCCTATTGTCCAGGGGTATTCGGATAGAGCTTCCTGGGCGGCAGGTTCCCTAAAGTGTAATGTGTATCCGCTCTTTCTTGTTCACCAACCCCTTTCTTTCGCTCTCCGCTTATGGCTCCACTTCATGCTCTCATTGCTCGGCCCCCGGTAATCATTAATCATTCAAGAAAGAAGTAAAGAGAGCGTTCTGGGTATTTCACTTCATGCGGGGTTTTCACGCTGGGGAGTGCTGGTCAAGAGATCGAATGCTACCTTCCTGGTTCATATTCTCATGCTGGACTGGGTAATGGGGGCTGCTGACTGAAAGCGGGAATGCTTTTTTCATGTCGTACTGGGGGATGCATATTGGGGAATTTGGGTATGTGGGCGTAATTATATCTATATACAATATAGAATGATTCACCAAACTACAACCATCATTGGGTTATACTGCATCGTTATATAATAGAGGCATCTTATCTCTATTAGGCATATAAGATTAAGACTCTTAGGTATTGGTTCTTCAGTTAATACTATGAGTAGCTCCTTATTAGGTATTTAGGAATCTTAGGAGTAGGAATGAGTCTTCTATTAGTTTAGGCATAAAATAATATCTGAGTATTCTTAGTATTTATAGTATGTGAGGAATCTTATTAGTGTTAGGAATATAATACTATATTATTTATTTGTTGAAACTATTACTTTTTATAATGAAACAATTCAATGCTAATTCAACATATTAGGTCGTCGTTACGATGGGGAGGCTACGATCTGCCGATCTCCGTACCTGATAATCTCCACTGATATCCTGTTGACTCAGAACTATAAGCATATTAGGCAACAGTAAAAGCATAGACAGTTTGAGTTGATCCATAAATAACAGAGGTAGGCGCATCGGTATTCACAACAGGGGGCACTGGCCAAGTACATAAAAGCATAGGCAGGAGCAGGAGAGGTAGGAGAGCTAATCTGAAAAAATCCCAAGCAAGGTGATAGAAGTCCATAGCATGGAACCTCATATCCATAAACCAAATAAAGTGTTAGGCACAACATCCATTGACCTTTAATCCATTAACCTAGTTTTAGTGAATTATGCTAGTAACTCATTAGTTTCACTGGTTGAAGCACCACCAATAACAGTAGTTGAGGTTTACCCAATTCCAGTATCAAAGGAAAAGCTAAAGGTATTAGCAGTAGATCTCACAGAGGCATAGGGAGTTTAGCCTGTTGTTTTACTAGTGGATCTATAAGCAGATTAGTATAGTACCTATATATATATACCATAAATCGACCATCTAGCCACATCTAAATTGACATTACAAAACCTCTACACTAGGATATAGAGAAGGGCAATACGTTGGTCCAGGAGTTATCACCCTATAATCCCCTGGCCAAGAATTACCATTAGAGACACGTGCTGAAGGTAAATCATTACCTAATCAATTACTTACTAAACACCATGAGACAAGTCATAACATTAAGTGGAAGATGTGGATAAGCCCTTCCAATAAAGTTGAGATTCCCCTCCTGGAAGTAAGAAACAACTAGGAAACTAGTAAGGGATCTGATCACATGGGCAATAACTTGGAGGTAGTGGTGAAGCAAAGACTCGAGCTCCCATGTCTACTAGAGTGTAATGTAGCGAGATGAGCCTGGCTAAAAAAAAGGACCAGTATGGGGCAGTTCACTCTTTTTCTCATGCTTTGTTTCATGTTGCTTAGTTAAGGTTAACACCATATATGTATCCCTTACCACGATCTGGCATATACCTATCTTACATCCTTATCTAGTCTCTTCCTAGCTATGATCTTGCTACAGTAGTTTCTTACATGCCCATGATACCTCACTCACTATTAGGTAGGGTTAACTCATAATCACTCGTAATTCATCTTGATTGTAGAGAGCCAAGGGGGTTAGTTAGGATCAAGATAAAGATCTATAGTTCCCAAAGAAAGTTGAAGAGAAATACCTAGTAGTTCTAGGTTCCTTACTTTCATACCATTTTGTTAAAACATATTCTATAGCACCAGGAGTGATGGAGAGGTATAGCCTGATGTTCTCATAAGTAGTGTTCCAACTTAAGCATAAGCTCCTATAGAGGTAGTTCCGGAATAAGCTAGTGTTACTACTTGTTATGTACATTCCACTATATCAGTATTATGCCCGAGATTCCTGCAGTGCTCGTAGTGAGGCTGGCGAGGCTGTTAACAGTTTCTTGTGATATGCCCCACTTCATTACAATTGTAACACAGTGGTGGAGGATGATTCAAATCATTCCGCAATGCCTTGTTGTCTTCTTTCTGATTCTGGCCCCTATTCCTAGCCCCAGTGGACTCAACCACAAACAGTTTATTAACCGCTATGCTAATGCAGATAATGCGCGACAGTCCTCTATACGGTGGGTGTTTACCCTGTAGAAGTCGCAATGCACAACCGTCACAGTGCTACTGTATTTCTGAAGTAGCGGGCAATGGTGGGGGTGTTCA
This sequence comes from Pinus albicaulis, assembly GCA_034641835.2. Lineage (NCBI taxonomy): Eukaryota > Viridiplantae > Streptophyta > Pinopsida > Pinales > Pinaceae > Pinus > Pinus albicaulis. The sequence goes on from JAXQQM020059254.1 coordinate 8,571, forward strand.
CCGCAAGTGAAAATAACCCAAGCTTCCAGCAATTTGTCGAAGGAGCACAACCAGTAGAAGATTAGGTGGCATGCCTGGAAATGTTCACCTTCGATCAAAAGTGGTTTAGCTTCTCTGCGGAACAGATTAAGGCCAGGTAGATGCAGGAAAGGACGGGTAGATGCAGGAAAGATGGCTGTCCCAAAAGTGAATTCCTCGACCTGAAAAGAGCATCTATCCCCTGAAATAGATCCCAGGGGCATTCAATGTGTGCACCATTTTGGCTTTATGGATGGATCTTTGCGGAATAGGCAAGCCAGAGAGATAAGATAAGTGAAACCCGCGACGATAAGTAAAGGCGGTTGATTGATAGAGAGAGGGTCCCTCTTTCTCTTTTTCTCTTTCCTCACTTTCTCACGGTGTTTATTTAGGAGACCTATGCCTACCGCGGTGCATGGACAGGATGGAATTAATGCTATCCTTTTCATCCATTTGTGAATGAATTCCCTTCCTCATCAGTCAGTTATAGCGTATTGAAGGAGATTTGTTAGCGAAGTGGGAACTTTTCCTGGATGCGGTAGGTGGAGGTTTTATTTCATTAATGCCAGCAAGGTAGCAAGGTAGCAAGATGTAAGGGCAGCAGCTCCTGGATGGAAATGACATAGCTACATGGATCAAGCTGGAAGGAGGGGCGGGCAGCTGGAAGGGATCTGGCCTTACAAGCGTGTTACGGCACTAACTTGGACAGGTAGATAGGTAGATCTAGGGACCCGACCTCCCTCGCCTGGTACCTCTTAGGCTCTGTATTTTCCCAATCCAGTTTCGTAAGTGTTAGGCAAGCAATAAGCTTCGAACTATGCTCTTTGAGGGGAATATTATAACCAACCCCACAGCAAGCACCCCTCCTCCCGATGAGTAATGGAAAGCCTTTCCTGTAGCTGATACAGGTCAAGAAGCTCCCTCTATTTTTCTCTTTCTTTGTTAACGCCTGTAAGGTAAAGGAAGGTAAGTAAGGTCCACCCTATTTTCTTTCACCCTAACAAGCAAGCCAAGCCTGCCTGCACGCCTCTTTAAGGTAAGGTAAGCCGGAGCCAACCCCTTAACAAAGGAAGCAAGCCCCTTAACGTTTGTCACTCCCTTATCTATCTCAAGTTGGTAGGTTCCGGCCTGACTGAACGGAGCTAGAAATAAGGTGATGGATTATGCGATTTTGAGCGCCTTTCCCCCTCCATTGCTTATTTTCGACCCGCTAGTGGTGTTATAGCATGCCGTAATATAAGGATTCATTTCTTTCAGTAATTCATTCATTCTTTCCATTTATCTCACTCTCTCTTTCTATTATATACGATCGATACGAGATTAAATAAATAGCGCAAACTATTTGGTGATGTGAGAGGAAGTTATGTCTTCCCCTTATGCACTTATCTCCCTGGCTAGTTACCGAAAGCAACCGAGTCATTACTATAAAAGATGAAATAGCGTCTATAACATAAAGATCAAACACCACTAGCTCTGCTTGCTAAGTTTTTGAGGGAGGGGAAGGAATATCTGAAGCCCCGTTGACCCAACAAAAGCAAAGGCACCAAAAGCAAGTGGCTGGTAAACAGATGGCGAGTAGCGATTGACATTTGTAGTACTACAGGGGTTAAGACCAGCACAGCGTACTCCGAATCAATTCATAATCGTGTCAAGTATTAATTAATAAGATCCGAGGCAAAAACAAGGGCGGGCAACTTCATCCACTGGATGCACCGATTCGAACTAAGGCACCTAAGGCAGGAAACACCGACTTTCCTGTTGGCGCGCAATCCTGCATATGACTCTCACGATCGAGCCGCGGGTTCACCTCCTACCACTGCTATCCGACCGCTAGTTGGGGCCCCACCTAGTCTCCGAAGGAACAGGACCTACGCGTCCTACATACGTCATTCTCGTACGGCGTGAGACTCCTTATCTGGGCGAAGTTAACGGATGAACCTACAGTTATCCCAATCGATCGATCCACGCGTAACTCTCCGGCGCCTATAGCGTGTTCGATCGGGTAGCGCCAGAGGATTTCACCTAAGATTTCCAGCTACGCCAATTATTTCATAGTCCAATATTCTATTAAGCGACCACAATCTCTGCGCGATACATCTTTTACTTAACTCCCTGTCACTGCACTCTTACTTGCCCGTACGATTCCTCGTCCTTTGGCGACCCAAAGCAAACGTGGAGGTCCCTCTTCGTGATAGGAACAGTATGATTGGTCCTGACATACCTCACTCCTTCCCTCAGAGATTGGCGACAGGGATCCGTGTGCCACATTTGTGTATATAAGCTCGTGCCCAACTCCGTTCTAGGATCGCGATGCAACAATGACCTAGGATTTGCAGGGTCGATCGCCCGATAAATCCAAACTGGAAGGGATAGATACGGGCAGCCGAATGGACGGGACATGGTGGCCGTTGGGACTGATATCCACCTATGGCGAAAGTAGCTGGGGGAAGGTTATCGACGCGTGAAGGTATCAACTCGCACTAACGCACCTTGGTTTCATCCTTGTTCACTTATATATCGCTCAAGGCTGCGGTTGCAACTCCCTTTATATTAATAAAATCGGGAAAAAATGGTAGATATAATGCTCGACGTTTTTCGTGACACTCCACCGGCCTTAAGGGTAAGACGTGCGCAAGCCACTAACGGTAGAGTGATCTTGCTAGCTGGGCCTTGTTAAGACTATTGACGGATCCGGTTTTGGCCTTGCGTATGATCCAACACAGATTGGGATACGACGAAGGAGGACCCGATTAATAGGGTTGACGGGAGCGAGCTGGCCTGCAGTGATGTATGAGCCAGGGGTACAGAAAGTGAGCAGACGTACCCGAGGGGGGAATCCTGCCCCGTAGCGCCACACCGGACCCTCCGAAAGGGGGCCATTCACAGAACCAGGTCTCCCTGAGCTTATGCTGAGTACCAACAGTACCTGGATTGTTGGTGCTCGTGGGCAACCAAACCCTAGTGAAACCTGAGGAAGTAAGCACCATATACTGGATGCTGAAAACATGCCTACCAGTACCGCTCCCACTTGCTTAGGGGCGTGCATTGGCTGTTGGGTTGGGGCACTACCCAGGTAAGGACCTATCGGTGTAGGGTCTAAAACCTGGCCCTGCAAGAAGCGCTTATTATATTAGGGGTTTTGGTGCTAGATAACAAGGTCTGGACACACACTTCGTGCCTAGAAAGGTATATACTACTTGCAGAGAAAGCCTGAATAGAGAGTAAAAGAAGGGTGGCTATGGAGAAATGGGAATACGTGCTGCTCCTTAGGATCTAATTCGCCTTCCCGGACCTTACCTTACCAACCTTGAAAGGCATATCTATCGGATCGTCTTCCTAAGCCGAGCATTCCGGTCCCTACCTAGGCTTTCTACGGCCTACTACTGCAAGGTCAGGACCTACCTACTGGTTCTTATAGGTTTATTCCCTCCTACAGCATAATGCAAGATATTGATACAGCCTCATACCAACGGTTCTGTGCCGGTCACTTGCTGATTGTCCACTCTCCGCGCAGCATCCCTTACCTGCCATAGGTTGGAAGGTGTTGGTTGGCCCTCCCGACTCCGTCCTACACCTTATTAATACTGAACCCTACCAGCTACCTTCTATACTCTTTCCTCTACTGCTGGATATTCTAAAAGGTAAACTGCTTTTTCCTCTCCCGTTGGTCGAGCCCTCTCCTTTTAGTCGAGAGTTCGTTACCTCACCCTGCCGGGGGCATGATGGCGGCCTTAACAGTCGAGCCCTGCCGGGGGCATGATGGCGGCCCGTTGGTCGAGACTGAAAAAGGGGGCATGATGGCGGCCTTAGATTGAGAGCCTGCTTGCGCATCCAGAATCGTATCGGCGAGGCTCGGCCAGACCAGAAGGTGATACGTGGTATCCCAAATTTCGAAAGTGTATCCTGGGCAAGGCTCAGCCGGAATAGGTAATGTACCAGCCTATTTAAGCAAGTGTGATTCAAGTGAATGCTGTCTGGAAGGCTTGTCCAAAAGCTCTTTAGTCAAGCTATGTGGGGCAAAGGTAAGTCGTGAAGGTGGTTCAGTTGGTAAAGTTATGTGGACTGGAAGGTAAAGGGGAAGGGTAGGATAAAGGGTGAAAGGAAGGGTAAGGTAGTGTGATCCCGGTCCTGAGAAGAGGGTTCGTTCATAGCTGTCCTTCCTAAGATGAATTAATCAAGTGGTATTAGGGCATGTCTAGGTCTTCAGGTGGGTTAGTCAATAGGTTGGGTAACAAGGGAAGTTAGGGTAAAGGGTTAATATCCTAGTGCCTCTCCTACAAAGTGTTCCTGGCTGAATCAATTCAATGGGTTGGGCAGGCAGCACTCTGTCCTCCCTCCATATCCTAGGGTGAAGGCGGTATGGTAGGTGGATAGATGAGGCACTAAACTGAAAGCAAGTAGGGATATAAAGGTTATAGGAAAGCTGTAATAATTAATAATCAATAGTATCCAGCCAGGATTCGCCCGGCCCGCTCGAAAGATCAATCAATAGTTTTATAACTAAGCATTCATAAAGCAAGTTTTTTTGAAAGCCCAGCCCGTCCAACAATGTTATTATAAGTTCAAGTAAGTGAGCCGAGCCGGTGTAGACATATAAAGGGTAATAAATAGCAAGAATGCTGCTATCTTACCACTAATATTATTACAGCAAGCAAAGCCATCCCCTCCATTTGAGCAAACTATCTTGGCAGGAGTCAAGCAAGCAATTTCCTACCCTACCTATTTTATGGTGTATTAACCTATGGAAAAAGCTTTTGGGAGAATCTGTTTCGAACGATTCAACGAATGCACTCGCGGGATTAGATGAAAGAAAGATAGAGCCAGTCATTTACTAGGAACCAGCACCCACCAGGAAATAATCACTTCGGGAACGGGGCGTCCTCCAATCCTTAGCACCTTCTCTATGGCCTTTATTTCCGTAGATAAAAAAGCTTTAGAAGGACCCCAAACGAATAAGCCTATGCTTTAGGGGACCCTGTAGTTCAGATGGGCTGCGTTACTGCTTTTGTATCCGCGGTGGTGGTTAGGCCAACTGAAGATGCCAGCTTTAGAGTTGGGTGAGCATCCCTGGGCGTTAGAATGATTCTTTCCTGGAGTCCGTGACTAGAGAGAAATAAAAAGAGTTAGGCAAGAGAGAGAATTCCCTCCTTGAATGGTATAGTTCCTCGATCTCCCTACAGTCAATTATCTAGGAAGAAATAGAAAGCGTAACGTCGCGTAATTACGCAATTGAATAATTTATCAAATAATTGAATTGATGGCTCTTGATTTCTTTGTTATTCCAATCATTATTTATATATGTAAATACAGTAAAGCAACTTGTTAATTAGGGGGGGCCAGCCATCCTATCTCCTTTTTATTAGCTCCTGCCAGCGTTTCGTTTTGGTGGATCAAAGCCAGCCCCAAGCTATCCATCCATGATGCATTGAGTTGGGGTGGATAGAACCATAACCCCGTACCCATTATCGATTGCTGGAATGGCCTTGCTGGAGGGAGGGCTGGATCGGATAGAGAGCTGGGTCAGCTAGTTTGGGATCGATGGATGAGCTGGATAGGTCTGAGGGTGAGGGAGAGATCGGGCACCCGCATGAAATCAGTCGGCGCTACAGCATGCGAATATGTAGAATCTACTTTAGAGCCAGAGGTGGGGGACCAATCCCTTCGAAGGTTGAAAGAAAGTGTTTCTAGCCCGATCTAATAAGTATGAGTTCCTAGTGTGCCTGCCCGAAGTACGGGGAAAACAAAGTGCGGAGCCGCTCCTAGGATGTTGACCTAATGACTTGGAGATAGTCGTAATTACATATATAAAATATAGGAAGCATGCATGCCGCCATGCCATGTCATTTCATCCCGCCCGCCCGGAGAAGCCTATAGCAGTACCTCTTAAGCACCTCATTCAGTATTGGTATAGGGCATATAGTTTCTTAAGGTGGAAAGGGAACACATTCATAAGTAAGGGGGGGGGGGTAGATCATATCATGCTCTGCCATGCCATGTTATTAACTCTGCTCGGGTCTATAGCCCGTACTTGCCTAAGCGCTTCTTCATTCATCCAAGTAGTATAGGGCAAGTGGTTAGTAAACACAGAAGTAAGGTATAAGGGAAATAAGGGGTTGTTTCATGCCATGCCCATGCTATTCTGCCCGATTCTCTAGCTGCTGGCTGTCCCGTACCTTCCTAAGTGCTTAATGAAGTAAGATTAATAGGGTTTACAGGTCTAGGTCTTAAGGTGGATTGGAAACCACAGAACATGCGTAAAGTAACATAGAGCCTATGAGTGAGCTTATTGAATCCCTTGTATCATTGCTTTCATAGTTATAAGGAGTAATAAGCCATATTCATTGATTACTGTTCTATCGTACTTACAACACACTAGTTCTATAAACACTATGAACTATGATTGGTTTCAGGAATACAAGTAATGATGTAACTTGTACGGGTATAGCTCATACGTATTAGTAGATACGTAAACATAGTGAAATAAAACACACTGAATCTCATTACTCTTATCAAGGCTTGTAGCTAACATAAGCACCAGTATTACAGCTTACATCATGGTATAGATATTATGGAAATACAATACCCATCCAAGTAGGTACGTATTACTCTGCTTATTGTGCCTAATGAATCACTAGTAAGATGTACAGATCGTGAAGAGTATATTCCTGTTTCTTTTTTAGGAGTTCCTAGCTTTATAGAGTAATAGATGAACTGATAGAGGAAGAAATTCCTGATGGTAGGTCTAGTTCTGTTAACCTTTTTATAAGTAGTTGTTTCTGTCCTAGGTTCATAGTGTTGTGATATGGATATCGTAGTAAGGGTGCTTTGCCGGCATCAAACCCCTTGTTTCTTGGCTTTTGAGGGTTCTTTGAGGGTAAGGTACTGCATACCAGTGTATCATTTCATCTTGTGAGGGCTGGTTGAACATTAATGAATCTAGTTCCCTTGTTTATTAACTATATGTTTCCTGGTTGTTAAGGGTTGAGTGGTTGCTGTATGGCTAATATGTAAAGATGCTCCTAATTAGAATATGTCAATGGGTAATACCCGTAGGAAGAGGAGTAGGGTAATACCCACCAGAGAAGGTAGGGAGAAGGGAAAGACTAAGACCCTAGAAGCTCAGAAAGGAATAAGAAAGATTCACCTACCTACTTCAGAAGGAAGGTCAGAAGGTTGAACTCATATAGATTAGATTCCGGTACAGACAGACAAGAAAAGAAAGATTCCGGAACCATCCATATATAGCAGCACAAGGTTTAGATTCGATATAATGGGAACCAATCCTATTCCTTCCCATTGGGTGGGACCACTACAAAGAATTGAATTGGAAGGTTTGGTAACGAATAAGAAGCTTAGATAATCAGGGGTTTTTAGAGAAGGTTAGGAAGGGACCAATAAGAAAGGGTTGTTAGAATTCCCACTAATAAGGATGATAAGAAGGTAGGTAGGGTACAGAAGGAAGGTTGAACTCATACACCTACTCATTCATCTAATAAAGCTTATATCATAAAGGTAGGAAGGGAAGACTCATCTACTCAGAAGCTAGGGAAGATGATTCAGCTATCCATTTTCAGCTTAGAGGGTAGGTAGGTAATGATATCAATGAAGCCTAATCCTCTCACCTCTCATCTAAGAAGGCTATGGATTGATCGTTCAACTCTATATGGCTCTAAGAAGGCTAGGGCTGCTCCGAATGAGGGAAAAAGTGATATCTAGTATTTCCGGGCCAGATGCCAGCCAGATGATCAAGATGTGATTGAGTAATTAATCATGGATGGCTGCTTCTTCACTATCGAACCGATTCAATGGCCATTTTAGCCCACTGTATAAACACTTTTTGACCTTAGATGATCCATAATCCATACTATCTATATTATATAGTTGGTACGCACCACAGCTGGGCGAAAAAAGAGATGCTCTTCAATGGGCTTATATGCATTATCGGCGTGGATTAAGCCCACCGTGGGGGTATTCAACCCTGAGGCTGAGGCCACCTTGAGCGGCTTGTAATCGTTCTCGACCCGATAATGTCCTCTCGTCAACCAACAACTCCACCTTTAGATATAAATAGAATTCTTATTTATGACATATACCTATCTATTCTATTGTACACCTACTAGGCAGCTGAGGAGAAGGAAATGGACAGTACACCTGAGACAGAGAAGCTTACCGTCATAGGCATACAGGTTTGATGAATGCCGCACAGGGTCTCCTTGTTTTCGTATTTGGCGAGGTTTGTGACCTATTCGCTGGAGGGTTAGCCTAGACAGCCCGGCGAATGAGGGAAAAGGACGAATCACTATGTTCAGCGATGAACCTGAAGATGGAATCGAATAAGGATAAGAAATAAGACCAGTAACTTCGGCCTCCAGAGGATAAGAGATAAGAATAAGTTACGATAAGAAATAAGGTCCCAAGGCAGAGTTTCAGGTCCTCCCAAGGGTGAGGTATGATTCTGAGGTTCCCAAGTAAGAGAGTGAATGCTTGGCTTAGACTCACTGGCTCCTTCCTTCCTGATGTATTCCAAATCGGTGATATGCATCGTACATAAAGCATATGGTCCAATCCTATCTAGAATCAAATTTATCTTTCCCCTCCACTTCACCTTATCCACTACTTAGGGAACAGAACATCAAGTGACATCGAAGGTACTACAAGATGATGAGAAACGTATAACGCTTCGGTATCCGGGAGCTCTTCGCTCGACATTTATACATACTAGCAGTCCTAAAAGCCATACTGAGTATGTACAAATGCTTCTAATACAATGCGTTATGCCGACCAACTTGTATCTTTCTTTTGATTTCAACATGTGGTGATATTGAGAGTAATGAATGATTATATTGAGAGTAATGAATGATTATATTGAGAGTAATGAATGGCTGCTGTCTTAATAACTTAATTGATCCTACTTACTTGTATAGCTAATGGTTAGTTGGTCAAACCTGCCTGCCCGGGTGGGTGAAGCCATAAGACTTACAAAGCCAACTCTGTGTGAAGCCATAACACTTATTAACTCTATCAAGTTGGTAACCTCTCTCTCTCTCACCAGCGTCTATAAGCTATGTACCAAGCCAAATGGAAAAGGTAGGGGAGTTCTATCACACCACCTCTCCTACTCTTCATATCATAAGCAAGGAACGACAAGCTGGCATAATCTCATACTTAGCCAAGGACAAGCTGCCAAGGTAAAAGCAACAAGTCATAAGGCTCGTGGGCAAGAGACAAACAGGCAAGGGACAGGGAGAAGCAACTATAGATAAGAAAATCATGGCAGTCATCTAAGAACATGGCAGTCTAATCAATGGTAATCTCCTGCTGGTTCTGCTTCTCCGGGCAGTCGAATATATGTGATCTCCTTGGTGTAGGTATGCTATTAACCCTTTTTCCTACCCTTCCCTTATGAATTCTTCTGGGTACCACATATTCTTTGTCCGGCTGAGCCTTGCCCCGATTCATATCCATTTGAACCCACTGGCTAGGAATGAATAGATCTACCTGTATTTCAGTTAATGCCTGAACCTGATAGTTACACCTTAAGACCTAGCACCTGTTAGCCCTCTATACTACTTGCAGAATGAATCGCTTAGTCGGGAAGAGACACCATGACTTGGATTTAAGAGGAGCCAATACGATATGATGATTCAATTAGAACTGCTGATACCTACCTACCTGCCTGCCTTAATGCATGCTACCCACCTTCAGACCTATCCCTTTTAGCCCTAAACACTTGCTTCATGAATCCTTCGTTGCTAGGAGACCCTTGACTATTTACCTTTCTAGAAAGAAGGGCTTACAGACTTGAACTTTGATATTGGAAGAGCGTTCTAAACCACCACTTGCTTGAACAATGCTTTGTGGGTACAGCACTTAGACCAGAACTATTACCTCAGCCTACTGGATTACCCTTTTTTTGTTACAGCTACCACCAGCTAGTTGTGGGTGCTTTGTGCCCCCCCCCTTTTGCATTCAATACTGCCAGAAGACTACTGAGAGATCTTTTTCGGGCTTCAACACAAGTGATGAAATAATCATCGTACTTGGGTATCACTATGACTATGCTTTTCTCTTATGCCTACGTGCTTTTACTTTACTGTTACCTCCAACCCACCTGCCTTTCACTACCTTCACCACTGCCTTTGCCCCAAACAAAACAGCTGGCTATAGAGCTTTTGGACGAGCTTCCAGACAGCATTCACTTGAATCACACTTGCTTTAAGATGATGGGATGGATGCTATGGATACCACTATTACCTATTCTTCCGGCCGAGCCTTCACTTAACGTGCGACCGTGCGTGCTGCCTTGACGACTTTGAAACCTTGACTGGCTCACCACACTTGAACTTAGTCCAGCAAGTCATTTACGAGCTTCTGCTGCGCTCCTTGCCTTCCTGCATTAATTGTTCCTACATGCATGCTTTCAGTTCCATCTGCAACTGCCAACATTGGGATGGGTGGGGCCCAAGCAACCAACTTATGAATTTGATCGATTCACTTGCCGAGCGTTGCCCAGGATACTATTACAGATGAATGAATTCGCTTTCTTCACCGCGGGACACTGCCTGCTGTCTAAGTTGAAAATATGAGACTCGCATATCTACGTTGAATACCATTTTAATTTTTGATATGCAATCTAATGCCATTTCATTTAGTTTATATCTGATAGGCAGGATGGCTTCATAGTACGTGACAATTAGTCGATCATAGCCGAGAGCCAGCCAGTAGTAACCAATAGACCGTTGTCATTGCAGATAGTCCCTAGTTAGTCATAAGTACCAGTCATATCCAGGGATATATTCCCTATAGAGAGAGTCCCTTGGCATAGTCCCTAGTCAGAATAGAAGTGAAGTCTACGTGAAGCCGCCATATATATTCAATCATTACCCCATCCCGACATAGTGAGTTAGGTGCATACTGATTGGAATCTGATGCTGATGCTACTGGCCGGTATGAGGGGCACACGGATGTAGTCCCCAGTGTGAGGTGCACCAATTACACTAACAACTTGCATATCTACAGCTATACCATGAAGTTTATCTCTATGAAAAAGGATTATGCCACTAGTTTATGGAATTTCATTGTATGGGGATGTATGGAAACAGTTTGATCTAATAAGAATAATAAGTACTACTAATCTACATACATGGATTTCATGAATCTTTAGAGCTGGTAATCTACACTACAGACTACAGTCTATACATCAATATACGATATATACAATATTGCATTTCTACGACCGGAGGGGCTCATACGAGGTTACGAGTGTGAGGTTGAAACTTTGCCATTGTCAATTTGTAATCTATGCAATCTTAATCTTAATTTGAATTTGAAGCTGAAGCGGATGCAAATGCAAATGAAGTGAATCAAAGAGCGGAAGCGATATCTACGTGTACTCGTTTTAGCTCTACTCTAATCCATATCCCGTGCAGCTAACAGGATAACAGAACTAGTTATCATAACCGATGTCACAACCTCATTTTTATGGGTTCGATGAATCCCACCAACTCCTCATCGGGGCATATAAATGGATTTTCTATTTACTGAACTTATACCCTTTCTGATAGGTTACCTATGATTGATTGCCAGGTGGTGATTCAATAGATCTAGGTAGGTTTAGATGACAGGAATCGACACAAGAGTCGACCCAGCAGGTGTTGAGCACTCAATGACAACAGGTTATGACTAGCGGCTATAATCAAAGAGGAAAGACTATTAGTTAGTGGTAATGACCTGATAGCAATGACTACCGATGATGATCAGAGCTATGTGAGGTTCAGAGATAAAGGGTAGAGGTTCGAGGTTATAGTTGGAGGGTCAAGGTATGGTGCTATGTTCTAGTTATCCTGGTGAGGTCTCCCGGCAAGGCCTCCTGTCTAGTCCTCCTTCGTGTCTCTCGGCACCTCCTGTGAATGAGGTTCTCTCTCCCGGCGGACGGGCATAGACTGGTGGGTAATTAGGGGCTCCCGTGTATCGGCTAGCGGTAATCGGCACCTCTCCAGGTACTGATCTCCTATCGGCTGGCATTGACCGGTGGGGAATGAGGGGCTATCGGCTGGCAATGAGGGGCTATCGTCGAACGTATTTGAGGGCTGTGACTCTGTGTCCGTCCAGTAGTTAAGGCTCCGAGCACAGATGGCCATAGATGGAACCACTGGTGACAACGGTGTGTTCCTGTGACTCTGACCGTTGCTCTCAACTCGCCTATTGAATGAATTGGTTCCGCACCTGCTCTGATCCTCTATGCCTGGGCCAGGGCGTCCATACCTCGCTCGCTTTATTATGCTTTTGACTCTGCCTTCACTCTATCCTGAAACTAGCTACTTTCCCTGCTCCTGGGGTTCCATCTCGACCTTCAACTGGATTGTGAGCTGTAGGCTATTGAACTCAATCTCGAACTACTACTGATAGCTTTGCATTTCAATCTACTCCTTAGACTGTCTAATCTCTAACTGGCTCTCGATCTCTCAAATGAAAAGCCCTAGCTTCTGGCTTTGTCTGTCTTACTGGCAAGCTGGTAGCTGGCTTAGCTTTCTGGCTCTTCACCTGTGGTCCTGAAGCTGTGTTTTCCTCTGTCTCTGCTCCTTACCGCCTGATATAGAAGATCTGGGCAAGGTGCTAGCTTTGGATTTATTCTATATACATTATTATCTGCACAATCAACTGGATCAATTCTGATTTACCTAAAGACACTGCTGGGTCAACTCCAATTCCTGCTACCCTTACCGATGTACGAAGATGGAGGATAACTTGAAGAGAGGAAGAGGATCAAGGTTAGGCTAAGTTGGGCTAGGGATGGATGGGGTCAAGCCCTAGCCCATCCATAAAGAAAGGCTGCATAGCTCTCGGGTTCCAGAATCTCAGCACGCATGTGGCCCTCTCTATGCACTATGTTCCGGTTCACCAATACAATAATGGAACACCAAAGTGGCTTGCTTCCTGGTATCGCGCTCTTCCGGATCAGATGGAAGACCCAGGTGATTCAACCTGGTATCTTAATGCCCTGACTCTGACTGCATACATAACCTTACTCTGACTGACTGAAGTGGTTCCAAACTAAGAATCCCGGTCACGTGCACTCTGCCTGCATACGAAAGCTTCTCGAGTGGAATTGCTTTACTCGCTCGCATGAGATTGAATAACGTGAATGAGAAGTCGCTCCCTCGCTCGACGTCAGGTCATTCATTTCGCACTCGCCTGCCTACGCTCTCTATCTATTATCGAGGGATAGGACATTTCTTCATGTATGCGCTCGACCGATAGGTTAGGTCGAGGGGGATATAGCATTTCTGCATTCGGCTCTGTCCCCGTATCTGCTTCCCTTTCATTAGTGGTGCTGGTGGTCATAATGTCAGCAGGCCAGGTTGTTCTTTAGCACTTGCTCATGTAATACCCTATCTGGTCTTATTACCTGAATAAGGAGGCTGGCTGGTAAGAAGGCCATTATCTATCTATCTCTTTCTGGCCAGGTTGTTATAGCATGCATATGTAAGTAAGAAGGCGGGCTTGTTGGGGTGTTTCATATAGCTAGTAATAAGTCGCTCCATCTGGTGCTATAATAACCTGGTCCTTCATGCCTCTTTCCGTTCGTTATAGCTGGTTATTTCCCCATCCGGCCGGTCGTTAGAGCAGTTCCTTCCCTATCTTTCAGGCTGGCTGGTCGTTATCGCTAGTTATGTTGGTTCATGTCTCTTCCTCCCTCCCTCCGTTAGCGGCTTTATCCGCCCGCTGGATATTACATAATAACATAATAAGGGGACTACTTATGATGTATGTAAGGGAGGGGAAAAAACAACAACCTGGGCTCAACAACTAGGCACTATCTATATGGATGGGGATAAATAAGTGGGTGGACAACAACGGGAGAGAAGACTAGAGAGAGAAGGACCTTTATGTATGCGCCTTTCTTGAGGTCGAGGGTCATTCAGTTCATTTATGCATTGATTGGTTTAGGGTCCAGCATTCATTCTCTCGTGAAAGAAGTGGTAGGCTAATTGATATTGAAGTGTTAACTGCCTCCCTCCAGCCAGTATATCATAGGGGATCGATCCTGATCTATTCGACTGGGTAGATCCAATCTATGGGCCCAGCTAACTCATGAAATATTATTGCGGAAGATAGATAATAAATAGGAAGGATAATAACTAGGAGATTGTACTACTCCTCCTATCGGGAGAGTCCCTAGAGTAAGGTCCTACCGAGCGAGTGCGTCGTGTTCTTCCCGGGCAGAAGAGATAGGAGAGGTAAAGATGGGAAAGCTGCTGCTGGCTGTGAGGAAGCAGAATAACTCAACCTCTCCTATTGTATCGATCGAGTACCTCAAGGCCCTTACTTTCTGAGTGAATAGAAAACCGGTCACCCGGCCGGAAAAGCTGCTTATTTATGGCCGATCGATAGCGTACAAGTACCAAGCGAGATGGATGGAAGGATTTCCTCGTAGCCTGACCAAGAAAAAGATCCTTCCTATCCAGTATTTTTTTCCACCCTGGAAAGCCAGAACTTCAAATTGTAATGTTCCACTTCTCTTACTGATTTGGTCTATTTTATGTAGATTTATTTGTATATTTCATTATGTATATAATATTCATTAGGATCTCCTCTATCTTTGGTTGAGCGACTACGTACATAGAGGTAGGGGGGCTTGTATTGATATGAATGTTATTGGTTGGGTTCGCTAAAGGGTAAGTTCGTATTGAGGGTTTCTAAGCAGCCTTTTTGAACCAACTGGTAGGCCGAAATGGAATAACTAGCTTTTTAGAGAAATCTCCCTAGCTCCGAGGGGAGAAACGGATAATGATTGGCAATGCTGCTATGTCGCTTGATGGTTCACGAATACTTTTGTCGGGTGAGAGAGGGGATGAAATAAATCCACTTTGTCATTGAGTCGAGGAGTGAGACAGCCTACCGCGTACTTCTTTGTTAGTTCGTCTGTTCGTTTGTTAAGAACTGACCTTTCATGGAGATCTCCCTCAATTTCATATCATGCCTTATATATGATTATCCATAGTGGAACTGATGCCTTTGTACTTTAGCTAATGTAATTTCTATGGTAAGAATACTAATAAGCATAAGGGTAATAAGCAGCTATGAGGTATGAATTATGGGTATAAGTGGACTAATGGGTACGAACTATAGGTCACGTAGTATAGGTCACGAAGTATAGCTCCAACTGTTGGTTACTTACACCCTCCTGGGCTCCAGGGTATCGGCTATGTGGAATCGGCACCTCCCTCCTGGGGATCGCCACTTGGCATCGAGTAAATCACCACCTGTCATCGAGTACCGGCATCAGCACCTGGCATCGCCTCTTGGATCGACTATTGGCTATAACACGTACCTCCTCCCTTCCTGGCAATCTGTGTGTGTAGGCGTTATGTGTACCTATGTGTAGCTCTACGTGTCTTCAATTAGTCCTACTCAATGTGTAACCTCAAACGTGTAACCTAATTGAACCAAGCAAATTGTGTAACGTCCTCCTCATCCATTGTCCCTAATCGTGTAACCTCATCGCTCATCTTGTAACCTAATCGAAGCTCATGCATCATCGTGTCATCATAAGCAACGTGTCATCCTGGTATTTGTCCGGGATAGGGGGGGTAGCGGGGGCCCTCCTAAGAGTGTGGGCAGTAGCGTTCTGACTGAATGGGTCCTGAATGGGTCCTGAATGCGGGAAAGGGAATGCGGGAATGCGAGACTGGAAATGCGGACTGGGTAATGCGGATTGAACTGAACGACTATTGGTTTGGTAAAGTACCAACCTCACTGACTAACTGACTTACTGACTCACCTAATTCAACCACCCGTTTTGTACAGTTGTCCCGTACATGTGTCCCGGTAGCTTCATTCCGTATTGGAACATTGTATTGGAAACATCACTCATTGCGGAAACATCCCTGATTGGAAACATACCTCATCGCGGAAAAATACCTCACCTCACTCATTGTGTAACCTCATAATGTAACCTCCCTTATTGGTAACCTAACCTCTAATTGTGTAACCCCACCTTTTTATTGGTAACCTAACCTCAATGTGTAACCTCTTATCGGTAACCTCATCATCTAACCTCATTGTATCACGTTATCAACATCGTGTCATCGTATTGTATCGTGTAACATCTACGTGTCTTCTGTGAGTACTACTCTACTCTCTGTGTTTCTGTAGGAGTCAAACTACCTCTGTAGGGAAGGAATATATCCCTCTGTAGTACCCATTGACTTATTCCTATTGAATATTCCAATGTGTTATTCCCATTGACTCCCCATTGGATTACTGTAGGAGTATCGCTATCGCCATCGCCATTGCTTATTCCCATTGATCACCTACGGATGATTATTCCCATTGGGTTATCGGAGTAGCCTAGGGGAAGCAAGTGCAATAAAGCGAGTGGGATTATAGCGGAATAGAGCCAGTGGAGCATCCGGGGAGAAGAGGTGGAGCAGTGTATTATTCCCGTACCTTCAATACAACGAGGGAGAAGGCACTGGTATTTATTGGACCTTCGAAATTGTTTCAGGCGGTGGGTTGATGCGCTTAAAAAAATGCGACAGGACTGGCACTAAACCCTTGTTCCTCTTCTGGACCTGCTTAAATGCGGGGATAAAGCCTTATTGGAGGTATCGGACGGACCAAGAACGGAGAGCCAACAACGAAAATGCACGGGGAACGATAGAGCTTCATTCAATGCATTATTCCCTGCCTGCAGTGAGCGATAGTAGCCTCATCAGTTTGGAATGAGAAGGATAGGAGCGGGACTAAGTGGGCGATAAGCATGCATGCTCTACTTCTTGAATAGACGAGATCCCCTTTTGGTTGGCCTTTCATTCACCCCTAGTCCGGTCTAGGACAACTTGTCAAAATGGGGATAGAGAAGCTAGATCACCTGTTCCTATGTGATAATGGGATTCAGTTCTTTATGGTTTGCACTTCTGGCCCGGTTCCCCGAGACTTAACTATATTCTCTGTCTTCCCAACTCCCTTCTCCAACAAATCTCATCAAGCAGGACCTCCCAATTCATGGTTTCGGTGCTCGAATCCATCCCTCTTGCTAGCCACTTTGAACATCACTTGATCTTCGGTGCAGAAATCAATCCATTGATCGCTTGTCACTACCATTGAGCGGGTAGGCTTAGTGCCGTCGGTAGAGGTGGAACATCATACGTGATAGAAAACCTCGTTCTGTGATAGAGAAAGAGTGGGCGATCATGCTGCAGGAAGGCTTGCTCATGTAGAGAAGGAAGAGTGGCATGCAGAGCAAGAGTTCCATTCCATTAGGTGGGTGCTAGTTGGTCTATCTTTCTTTTTTAGGCTTCGCACCTTCCCCTCCTATGTCGGGAAAGCGGCTTCGCACCTTAAGAAAGAGCCAACAAGAATTCCTTACTTAGTATGCCCCTTAATCCTGAATCCGAAGAATTAGCCCCTTACATCCGTACAATAATCCAATGCTCTAAGTCTAAGGTTATTATCTATAGGTTGTTAAAGAAAGAGCAAGGAGGGTTGGTAGATAATAATGAAGTAAAGGTAAATAGGCATAAGGTCAATAGTAAAGTAATAGTGCCTACCCATCCCGCCCATACAGCATTTATCGAGCAAGTGTTTTTGAAAGCCTTGCTTTCTTTATCCCTCCCATCCAACAGCTCCTATCCTCTCTCTATTGGAAGCCCCGTCCGTTCAACGCTACGCTGTAAGTTTGGGGCATTCCTTAAGTGGGGTAAGTTGTCAATATAAGAGGTTAGTGAAGCAGGTAGGTTGGTGCATAGGTAAGTAAGTAAGTAAATATGGGAGGTGGTTAGTGGAAACACTGAAGTAAAGATTCGGTAGTAGGGTAAAGGGAAGGAAGGGTAAAGGTGAATAGCAATAGTGTCTACCCACTAGGCATTCCTGGCTGAATCAATGGGTTTGTAAGGGCAGGCAACACTCCCTCCATCCCATCCAGCCACTAAATAGGGTAAGGCAGTAATAGAGAGTTGGAACCGGAGACTTCTTGAGTCAATTGAGGGATAACATCCTCAGAGATGGGGAAAACGGACCGACGAATCACAGCACACCGCCAACTGCAAAGTCAACATCACCCAGGAAGGCACAGTACACTGTAACCCATTCAATCCGCATTTCCCATCCACGCATCCACGCTTTCCGTTAAAGCCAGCCCAAATATTGCGATAGAGGTCACCCCAGAAGTAAATGCCACTTGTAAACACACTCTATTTATGGTTTCGATGCCTTCTTGGATGTTTTGAAACCGATAGAGGATCTTCCTTATAATGCGCATCACTATACCCTTTATGGTCGTTCACTTATGATTTGGCCTTGTGGTGATTCACTAGATACAGGTAGGATTATATGCCGGTACTTTATTACAGGTGGTTATCCCCAGGATGGATGGACGAGGTACCAATTCAATTCACTGTTGCCAATATCCAAGAAAAAAAGAACCTATCCACCCATGCCTGGAGGCCGATAGCAGTTTACCGGATGGAGGGAAGTCCCGAGCTAGTGGTCAACAATAGCACCCAGTCCTGGTTATAGCCACAGTCTCATTGGCAGGAAAGAGGTAGGTACTCATAAAGAGGACGATTCAATTTCATACGCAAGAAACAGCCAGTTCTTAGATAGGATTCTTATCAATATGCCAATAAATAGATCGTACCCATCATTCCCACCTAGCTAATTATATCAACTACCCTTGCGTACCCAGCATTACCCAGATTCCCCAGTACGCCATTCAATTACACATTACACCTTTATTGCATTCCCTTCAAGTCGACCGCATACCCATTGACACTTTACCCCATACCCTTCAAACTAGGCCCAGAACGCGTCAGGAAGGAAGAAGCCAGGATAGGAGGATACCGCCCAGGACACGTATTCCTAGCTTTTTAGGTGGTTACCAATTTTGATTGAGTGATTATATTGCTTCTTGAGCCCCTTTACCCCCTGATAATATTTTGAATTTTACCTTCCCTGATTACAGGAAAGCGCCCTCACCATATGAATAGTGAGCCCCCTAACGGGTCCTCCGGGTCCTTTGACTTTCCCACTTTAGCTTGTGGGGGTTATTATTGGGTGGCCCCCCGTCTACCAGAGGTGTGCGAGCTACAATCATTGAAATTTTAGAAGGGTATATTCCTTCCACCCCTTAGAGAGATAAAAAATGGACGGGGATAAAATAAAAACTGCTTATCAATCACATGCTCTACCTGTACGTATTTCTCTTGCCAGATATCTTTTATCTACCTCAAGATGATAACTTGCAACGGTTGCTTGCTTTAGCCCCCAGGTTGCCATGCCCGATAAATTACCCAAGCACCTTACCCGAAAGAGGTCTCCCTCCCCCTCCCGGTGGTCGGGGGAGTGGGTTTTGACCTCATCCCCTTCATGTCAGAACCAAAATATTGGAAAGAAGGACTTACAACAGAGGAGGGAGATATGGACTTTCATATTATCATATATAATAAAACTTACCGCACCTATACCTTCACAGGAATCTTTCTAGTGGATACGCCGCTTATTGCCACCAGCTTTAGCCGTTTGAGCAGTAAAGAAGTTCGGTTCGAACTGATCTTACAAAACCGCCTCAGTCAACCGTTTCATGCTTTTCAATCGCCTTTTCGCTGGGGACCTGGGAAAAAAGAATCCCCTCGTCGGAACTTGAAAGTAGATTTTTTACCAATGAAATATACCCTTTCAGGGCGTTAAAAACTATATGATTGGGAGGGGGATTTACAGGAGGTCGCCCATAGCCTCAGCAGGTAGGTTACGCCTTGTTAGAGCAAGCAGGGCATCAGCAAATAGAATTGTTGCTATCATATACAAAGACAGGTTGGGAACACAGTAAATACCAAACCTATGGAGCGGCCCAACCCAATAAGGCCTTACAACACTTTTCTTTTTAGAAAGTTGCTGTTCCAGGGGTCCGACGAAAACCCAAAATCTGGATCTGGATTTGGGCTGCTCGACTTGGATACTCCGGATAGCCCAGGCTCCTGACTTGGCTTGCCTACTTTAGGAGAGACAGGAAAAACACATTGTTGTTACTTACTAGCATCTATTTGAAGTTATACAAATTTTATTTTCATCTTATTCATTTTACAAAAGAAGAGGCGTTACTACTGCCGCATCTTACGAGAAGAGAGGTTAAGAAGTCAATGTCGCTTTCCTATGCACTCGATTTCAGGTAGCGATGTTTGGATGTTTTGGAACTTATGCACAATCTTACTTACGATGGAAACTCTTTTGAGAAGTCGCTTAGCCCGTTGGTGTATATTTACATATATAATGCGAGCTGAAAAGCTGATCTTACAAGAGAGGCATTTATGAAATTATCTAAACTGATGATTATTACGAAGGGGGAAAAAGTTCCCACTGAGACATCTGCCAAGAAAGGCGTTACCCAGATAGATTACCCCGCCATTCTCCTGATTCCCTAGATTCCACAATACGTACATTCCCACATTCTATTTATCATACAGCATACCCGCATCACGTTCAATGTGCACCAGCCATCTTCCGAAAGGAGCGCACCGGCACTGATTAATTTGATCGATGGAACACCTCTTTTTATTACTAAAATCGGCATTTAAGAATGTTTCTCTATGATCGGCAGGATGCATTCATTCGCTTGGCAGGCAGGGATACTCCACTGGGCTTTGATAGCGGCTACTTCGCTGGGATACCGGACTCGGTTGGGCTACTCTTCTAAGGATACTCTATTTACTCACCTGGGGTCAGGGGATTTTATCAGGCGTGTTATGGAATACCAGGCTTTAATACTCCGCTTGGCTTTGATACTTGGATTGGCTCCCGGGCTCAACTGGGACACTTCAATAAGCTACCGGTTATAGAAAATGGCCTCGGGGATTGGGGTGGGTGGGTAAATAGTGGTCGAGCATGCTTTCGCAACCTCAGTCAACATTCTTTGAGAATTCAATTGCTTCTTTAGAGGGTCGGATTAACAATCTATCATCGGGATAGTCAAATGGATTTGATTCTTTTTGAACCATATAAACCATGTCCTTTTAGGACGTTTATCCATGATTGCCGATCATAGTAAATAGTCGATCCAGTTGATTCTGGTGACCAAGAAGCAGGAGCAAGGGTAAGGGTAGTTGATTCAGCAGATGTAGAGTCAGTTCGAAAGCCAGTCCCCACAGGAGCATAACCAAAGCGAGCAGGACCAGTAGTAGATCCAGGACCAGTACCCTTATCAGTTCTATACCCAGTAGGAGCAGCAGAGACGAAAGTTTAAGCATCACTAGAGGCATAGGTGGGAGCATATGATCCACCAGTAGCAGATCCAATTGACCTTGTTGATCCAGTCGATTATGCAGTTGATTCAGCTGCTGGTGGTGGATAAGCTGGAAGGAAGGTCTCGGGCTATGGGTATATATCTAGGTAGATTTATGCTAGGTATGGGTATCGACCAACTGCTTTTACTCCATCACCACCTGAAAGGAATAATGGGTCTCCATCTATATCTTACTCTTATGCTCGGGATTCTTCAATGGGTGCTTCAACTTGCTCTGCTCCTGCTTATTCACGTGGTGTTGAACCAATTCATATTTATTTGATGGATCCTATTAATTGAGGGATCGTATGTTTCCGTAACGCTGGGTACTTTTAGTTACCCCGTACTTGATTGGCTGGGAGTTTATATCTTCATTTTATTGGGTTTCATCCATTAGGGAGCTCACTTAGGAAAACCAGGGGAGGGGAACTGGAGGGGAAGTCACAAACATCCACTGCACTGACCCAATACAATCAGGAGTTCATATCCTTTATACATCAATTTTATATACGATGCGCAAGCAGGCTCAACTCTAAAGGAGAGGATTTTATTGCATGCATTTAATTGCCTTTCTTTCTTTTACTTGCTTTTCTTTTTAAGGTGAGGATGCGTAAGCATGACTCGACCAACGGGAGAGGAAATCACCGCTACGCTACTGAGATTTACCTATGTACAGCCATTTAGGAACAGAAAAAAGAATTTGATAAAAAAAAAAGCACCCCTTACCCATAGACATATCTAGGCCCTTTTTGACTTAGTGCAAGGTCCATATACTTAAGCTCCATCCATAGCGTAAGCCCTTTTCTTTGCCCTTGTCTCTCCTCTAGCCATCCCTTCCTCTGCTTTTTTTACTTTCTATACTGCTTCTTAAACCACTGGTGCTCGTGCTGGTTAATCTGGTACTTTGCCAAGGGGAGCCGGGTCTATTTTCACTGCTGCTTTGGCTGCTCTAACTACCCTTGCTTCTGCTTCTCAATATAGAATTGGAACTGGCCGATCTGCTGCTGGGTCAACCACTGGCTTTGCAACTACGCCTACCCTAAGGGATGCTTGAACGGGTAAGGATGCTACTGCTTTTTATTCTGCTTTTACCTAGACCCCCTGCCTCCCACTGGTTCTCAGGAGGTAGTGGAACTATATCTCTACAGGTTAGTCACTGCTGGATTCTATTTTGACGTGGCCTGGTGGGACCTAGTAAAAATAGAAAGTTATTTTTTACTATACCAAGTACCTACGATTTAGCAGCTACCCCATTCATCCTTCCCCATTGCCTGAACCTACCAAGGAGAGTCCTACCCTACTGCCCTTGTCTTATCCATTACTACCATCCATCACTCCCTTAACTGCCTACTTACCCACCCACAGACAGACAGATCAACGGAAGGCTTTCACTTTCTTTGTGGGAAAGGGCTTTGGCTATGTATTGGCCCGTGATTTGTTACCTTCCCAGAACCATCTCTAAAGGGATTTGCTGACGCATAGCTTATATCTAAAGCTTCAGAGTTTTCTTATTCGGATATATTATCTGGGTGGACTCAACCTTCTTTCGCTTTCAATTAAGAAGGGCTTTAGCTTTGCCTTTGCCTCTACAACTAATGGGTAAACTCCAACTGGCACTGGGTTATCAACTAGGACTGTGACTGGATCATCTACTGGTGGACCTACAGGTGAGACTCAGGAAAATGCAATTGGAATGGGCTTCGCTGCTGCTTTCACTTAGTAAACTGGATCCCAAACTGGTGAATCTGCTTGCTTTGATGTTGCTGCCCTTTCAAAACCAGGTCAACCCCCTGAATCAGCTCCATCTACCGAAAGCACAGCTAGCTAGCATGAATAAAACATTCATTATACAAGATTATGTGATGGAACTGCGCCTGGGTAAGCTACTCGGTAAACTGAATCTTCACCTGGATAATTTGCACTCGGATCTGCTCAATCTGTTATGGGGGACTAATAAACTGGTGGATTTGATGGAACCGAGCGGAGAGAAGCCGGGACCGGTGCTGTTTGAACTCCGGCTAATGCCTTTGCTTATCCTGCTTCCTATCCTGCTACTGGTGAAATGGCGTTCTCCAATGACCCATAACCTACGGTTGAAGATCCAGTTGCTTAGCCACCACCTCACAAGGTCTCCCTTCTTCTTCGAGAGCCATACCCAGTTTACTAAGTTGATTGAGTTGATCGAGAGTGAGATCCAGAGCTGGTAGCCCTGGTTGATTCAGTGCCATCTCGCCCAGCGTACCTTCCTGTTCCATTCCCCACAGCATCCCTTCTGGGTTTAGAGCCATAGCCTCGCCTGGCGTACCTTCCTGTTTTCTTAATAGGAAATCCAGAGCCTTTCCTTTCCCCCTATATATAATCTTATTGCTCATTGCAATATCAAATCGACTCGTGCAGACCTCGATCAGACTTGGGAGGACAAGTGATTTCAGATCCTGCTTGTTGTCGGAAAATCTATCCTACGGATAGGTCCCCCCCTTGGATCTATTTCCCAAGACAGAAGGAAGGTAGATGACAATGATTTACCCTTTAGATCACACTTCATTGTAAGCATCCTCAAGCTCAAGCTCATTGGATGGAAGGAGGAGACTAACCAGATGCAGATGTCATACTTCCAAAGATCATATCATATTCAAGCTCAAGTAGCAGCTCCTGTTTGTGTTTGTGTGGATTGACTGGTGAGAAAACAAGGGCAAGAGAGAAAGACAAGAGAGAATGATATCAATGTAGCCCCTGACTAGTAGGGTGTTGCTCCTTCGTACTGTTATCCTGGTTGGTGTTCCTGTATCCGGTCTCAGTGATGACTAGTAATATCGATACTGACCAAGCTCAAAAGTGTTCGCATACAAGGATGCATTAGCAGGCTCGACTAAAAGGCTGCCATCACCCGGAGGGTGAGGTAGCGTTAAGCGGTCTCGCCCGACCCAAGGAGGGCGAGGTAGCGAACTCGAAGAACTAAAAAGAGAGGGCGCTTTCCTCGACCTCGTAACCTCGGCCGAGTCCCTACGGGCCTGTAATCAGGGAAGGAGTGATCATCTTCAAGCTTAAGCTCTTAGTTGGACGGTCAGAATGCAGAATGAAGCTACCGGTGTGTTTGCATCCTGAATAGAGTATAAGACTCCTGATCTGGTTGTTCTAAGATTCAAGATCTCATCTCTCAGGTGGTTGGATGGCTTTCAAGATAATAAGTGAATCAGAATGTCTATAAGTGAGTCCTAGTTATTCTGTCTCTCCTACTCAAAAGCATGGAAGCTAAGCAAGTAAATCAGGTTTCAGTAAGTATCTACCTCCTAAGCACAACTAGTAAGGTCATAAGGGCTCTAGTCAGCTTAATTAGGGGCTATGAAGGGAAGCAAAGTTATCAAGCCTGTTGGTTAGAGGGTTAGCAGATCGAAGGAGTACTGGTCATAATCATAAGTCTGGGTGTGAATGTTAATCCTAATCAGCATAGCAGGTGGTTTCATTGTTCTAAGGTGGTGCCCTAAAGGTCAGAGGGTAAGCACATTCATAATCAAGCTCAAGAGTGTGCAAGTTTGGAAGGCTTTACTAAACCTAATCCTCATCCTCGTCTTCAAGGTGGTTTGTTGGACTGATGGCTCATATGGTTCAAAGGGGGTTTCGGTGTCCTCTCCGGCTGAGTTTGGTTCCTTCTTATTTCCCGTCGTCATCAAGTAAGCATAATGAAGCTCAAGGGTTGTGAGTGTGGCTTATCCCTCTTTATGCCTAGTAAAGTGGGGTATGGTAAGTAGTATAGGTTATTTAGATTATGTCTATCCGTATGTTATGTGATGGGTAACCGCCGCCAGTACTACTAGAAGAGGCGGGCTCTATATATGGCAGTTAACGATACGGTCAGGTAGGTTGGAGAAAACGTTATGGGCGGGGGTCTGGATCTTTATTATATTAGTGACTAGAACAACTGCTACTTTATCTGCTACTGCGACAGGATCTACTTTTGCAGGATCTAAAGCTGCCGAAGAAGCCCCTGTCCCCGCCACCCACCATTGGTT
This sequence comes from Pinus albicaulis, assembly GCA_034641835.2. Classification (NCBI taxonomy): domain Eukaryota; kingdom Viridiplantae; phylum Streptophyta; class Pinopsida; order Pinales; family Pinaceae; genus Pinus; species Pinus albicaulis. The sequence goes on from JAXQQM020059254.1 coordinate 33,879, forward strand.
ATTCTGATTCTCGATCTCGATCTGCTGCGGGTGAAGAAACTACTGCATCTGAATCTTAAACTAAAGACTAAACTAGATCAATTGCTGGATCAACCTTGGCTACTAGCTCTCGATCTCGCTTTCGAACAGCTGCTACCGTAGCTGCTAGGTATTTATTTCTATCTCGATCTGTTACTGGAGACTCTGCGTTCGATCTAGATAGGGAACTGAAGAATATCCGGGCTATGGCTCTTCAATGGGCTTTGAAACTCGGGCAATTGTCTCTTCAACGGGCTCAATTCGGTCAACTGTAACAGAAATAGGCTCCACCTCTGTGCCCACGTCTACCTTTGCTGCCTTCCCCTCTTATGGTCCTTAAGTTGCCACTGGGTCAACCCTCTATGTTCCCTCTGCTGTCTGTGCCTCTGCTATTGGCTTGATTGGGTAAATTCAGGTCAACTGCTTCTTTCGTTACTTGATTTGTTCCTGGTCTTTTAAATGGAAGGTATAAGTGGAGATTTTATCTACACTGATGCTGGACGAAATGCTGGTGGATCAACAACTTACTCTGGATCAATTGCAAATGGAACTGTATCAATCAAATCAACTTGATAAACTGAATCCGCTTCAACAGGGTCAAAAGCTGGATCTGCCGCTCGGTCAACAAGGTAAACCGGCTTAATAGATGCTGCTGCTTGCGAATTATTGACTGGAGGCTAATGGTTTCCGGTGAAAGGCTTATGGTAAACGGCTCATTACTTATTATGAATGGTTCGTTTAGCCCCTCCCTTAATACTACTCTCCTCATTGCGTCTGATCCTAAAATGATTAATCATCATATGTAACGGTTCGTCATTGCAGCCACCAGTCGAGGTAGGAACGTGTTTTCTGTAGCGATAAGTTTCATGCAGGGGTATGGTACTCTATTCTCTCGGGTATGTATGAAACGGGTGGTCCTTCTATCATCTGGTGGGAACTTGGTTTCTCTCATCAATCTCGTTCGGTGGTTGGATGGGGAATTATACCACCCGTATCGTGTGAATATGGGCCCTCAATATATCGTCTCGTATCATATAGGTAAACTCAATATCTTGTATCGTGGAATATGGGGAACGCGATCTCTATCGTTTCATGTATCGATGGTGTGGGTGCTTGAGATGATGGGTGAACTGATCTTTCTAGACTCACTGTGCTTTCCAGACTCACTGTGCAACTCAGGATGCAATGGATTCGATCGGTGGTTCAATTGGCTATTAGGGAAATACTCCAGCTCCTTCCTCCTAAAACTCCCAAACATGGACAAAGTTCCTCAACAAGTCCTATATCGATTTCCTAAGCTCCCCAACATTTCAAAAGCTCCTCTAAGATATATTCACATATATAAGATCGATGTCAAGCCTCAAAGCAGCGCGGCATCCCCCCCCGTCCACCCCGTCCCAAATGGGCACATAGTTTAACACTGCGCATACAATGCTCAAAGTTCAGGTCAGTGAGCCTGCCTATGCAAGGTTGGTAAAGATAACAGGGTTGGTAGAGTAGATAAACAAAAGGTAAAGCAAGTAAGCATCTAAAGTGCCTTTCCTAGCAATGCTGTTTTGGCATCTCCTTGCAATGAATGCTGGCTGTCTAAATTCATCACTAGTATCTGGGGTTTAAGCCCGGCCCGACAAGATAAGATAGTGCAATACCAAGTAAGCATTATTTAAGCAAGTGTTTGTAATCGAACGCTGGTGATGTATCTGAACGCCCGTGCACCACTGCCTACTCTATTTGAACGCCGGTGGAATGCTAAAAGGTTAGGTAAGTGAGTAAGTGAAAGGTTAATCAGGTGGGTAGTTGCTAAGAGTAAAAGTCAATAGGCAACATAGTAAAGATTCTCAGTGTTGTACCCACAAAGCATTCCTAAAGCCAGTGGTGTTTGGAAGCGTGTACAATCAATCGCTAAGGTCTGTGAGCCTATGCAAGGTCAAGAATACAGGTGGTTGGTTGCTGTAGATCGAACAGAAGTAAAGTCTGGGTGTAAGCAGGCAGGTCGTCAATACAAAGCTGTAAGTGCTGATCCAAGCGCCTATGAACCAGTTATCCCATCCAGTTAGCCTTAGCTCAGCCAGGAGGAAGACCTTGGCGTCTCATCAGCATGCACTTTACGGGGCTTTTACATACTCCCTAAGTCTACCCATCCTAGTCTTCCTGAACTACAGATCGACCTTTAATGCCTCCATTTAGGTGCGAGCCGAACTCGCTTACTCGAGATCGCGATCGAACGATCAGAAACAGAAATGGATCAGAAATGGAACCAACTCTTTATCGGGAGAAGAAGCACCAAAAGCACCAATATTAACCATCTACGCTGGTCACTAATGATGAAACCTAAAACTTTCTATTGTATTGGTGGGACCCACCCTTTATATACCCCACTGACTCATGAACCCTTCTGGCAAAGCTAATCAACCAGGTTACAACCAATCCACTCCGTGCTCGTCACTGTAATAATCCTATAACTTGACTAATCATAGCTATAAGGTAAACCCTCAGCACATCTGGATTGAATCCTAGCTATAATGTATATAAGGAAGGTAAGAGTGCTAATCCGAGCTATCAAGGTTACAACCAATCCACGACATTGAACCGTCATAGTGTCCTCAGGGAGATCATTCCGTCGGACAGGGCTCATTATCCTAAGGGGCTTTTACGTCAGGGGCATGAGGAAAGACTGAGAGTCATAACCAAGGGGATGAACTAGGAGATGAACTGACGGTAGTTCATCCTTTGGGCTAAGGTATGCATATTGGGGGTTAAGGTAATCCGATCACGTCTCTTGAACCCCTCGCATAAGGAGATGAATTATGAATTCGAGAATCCTGATTAACTAAGGCGGTGGGCAGCTACTAATGATTGACTCGCTACCGCTCGACGAAGCAAGCTAAGGGTGCCACTATAAGGAAGGTAAGGGGACTTTGACCATTATTAGTTCTCCCATTCTCTTTACCCACTGCCTCATCAACCGTTATTCCTAAGTAATCTGACGTTTTACTGGACTGGACTGGAAGGAATGCTACTGACTCTCGATCTCGATCTAAGACAGTATTTGGATTTGGATCTAGGCGAGGCCCGGTAGGGTGAGGGTGAGGGACGAACTCTCGACTAAAAGGCCGCCATCGACGTGTGAGGAGACGAACAACTCTCTTTTGGGGGAGGGGCCCCAAAAGAGAGGAACTTGAAGAACAGTAGGCCGCCATCGACTCACTATTCATATGGTGAGGTAATGGCTCTAGAATAGGCTAAGCTACTTACTTTGTTCCTAGTGGTTCAACTACGGGCTCTGGTACTCAATCTGGGCGAGGCTATGAATCTCGATAATGGCTAGGATGTTCCTTCCTTTGCTTCATCCGTGTAGGCGGTAACTTCAACGAGGTAGAATTGTCCATGTAGGCGGTAACTTCTTTGTTCGAGGACCCGGTGGTGGCTGGATGGAAGGTAGTCCTATCCTGCTAACAGATTATCCATCCTTAACCCCGGAGGAGCTAGATGAAGAGTCCCACCCGGATATAGAAGTTAGGCTAGCCACCCAACCAACAACTACCGGAGGAGGAGATTGTTTCCCGGCCAGAAAGAAGGAAGTGGAATTCCCATACTAGTTGTTGGATTGTTCAGCTCGGCCAGAAGGATGAGGAGCTACCCACCCTACCATTATGATTTGGGCTGTTACTACCATGATTAGGAAGGACATGATTCTATTCTACTCCTTGTACCTTGCTTGCTTACCCAGGATATTTCTAGTTGCTTGGAGATAACAGATTGAGATAGTTACAAAGCTAGCATACGAGGAGAGGAGGCTCATAAACAACCAACAAAGCCAGACACCACCACGTATTAATTCTATTTGGCCATGCATGTAAAACCAACCTATAAGATCAAGGAGCTACTAGCACTAGAAACTACCAACATCTCATTTATTAGTCATTAATATTAGCAGCCCACCACCAGACAATACAATAGGACATTCTTAACTGTTAAAAGGCCACCAAACCTACTTACCTACCTTATGATGTTTAATGATAGTTGGATAGCAGCAAGTCGGAAAGGTAACCATTAAGTAGGAACCACTAAGATTATTCATTAGAGCTTTATACCGGACTAAACCAATCTTTATACCCGGCTAAACCAATAACAATGACCTATGAAACACCAACACCACCAACTTACCTTAGATTGTCTTTGTAGCTTGGCTATGCTAACTAAACCAATAAGACAACGAAACCAATATTCTTTATTTATCACTGTCACTTTAAAGAATGAAAAAGACAGCAAAAAAAGGTCCGGAGGTCTTGCGCTTCTGAGGGCAAGGCCCGGCAGGGTGAGGAAACGTGTGAGGATAGGAACCGGTAGGGGGCTCGACCAACAGGCCCGTAGGGACTCGTCCGAGGTTACGAGGTCGAGGAGAGGAGTGTTAACGCTAACCATTCATATGGATAGGAACAACTCTATTTTGGGGGAGGGGGTGAGGGTGAGCCTGCCGAACTCTCGACAACCGGAGAGGTTACGAACGATGGCGGCTCCCGACCAAAGAAGGGACGGAGTCACTCACTATTCATATGGTGAGGGGGAGGGGCCCCAAAAGCCGCCATCAACTTGAAGAACTATAAGGCCGCCATCGACTCACCGATTCATATGGGTGACGAAGAAAGCGTAATGACATATATAAAGGACTTAAGTAGTCGTTTCTCTATGCTCATCATTACATATATAATGAATGACTGGATTCGATACCGTCATTACATATATAATTATATATATCTATAGTCACTTTCCTAAGTTGGTGGGGTGGGTTATATAGGGGTTTTTTCATTAGCTTAACTCATTACCAAGGGGATCTAGTTCTGACGAATGGGAAAAGACAATGTTGAAGATCCTTGACGGGCAACCTATTGGTTTGGACGGTAAGTACCAACGTACATATTTTTGAGAATAAACGTCACGTCCCTAGTAGATTGATGGGTCATGAGATCCCTGTACAATTTTGAATTGATGCGTTGTACGTTAAGTGACTCGACTATAAAAGGAGAGGAGAGCAATACTAAAAGCTTAATGGGAGAGGGGCCGGGCCCCGATCTTGAAACCGTATAGCTGCTACTTTATTACTTACAATACATCCTGTTTGGGATAATCTGAAGGAGCTTGGTTAAGGCAGGCATGCTAGACTTTCCTGTTTGAAAGCCTGTTAGTGCCGCATTCTGGGAGATTCTTCTATGATAGTGGTTTATTACCTGCCCCGAAGGGCTTACTCACTTACAACCTATCCTCCTGACCCCAGCATCAACCCCCCCACCGAAGGGGGAATCATGAGGGAAGGGAGCTTTATAGGCATGGAAGTTAGGGAAGGGAGGCTATATATATAATATAGAAACCCTGACCTAATAGCTACAACCTTCCTTCACTCATGTAGGTGTTGGGCCGTTAATATGCCATTATTATTATCACTTGTGAACGCTTATTCCACCCATTTCTACCATTCTTCATCACGTCATTTATTATAATTTATTATTTAAATCCATTTTATAATGATTTATGCTCTTATGAATGAATATTATTTATTCTCCTTTATTTCCAATAAATTGATGATTATGTATGATTTTATCAATGATAGTTTTAATAAATCAGTTGTAACATTATTCACCATTTTTAGCCTCCAAGATAATTTCCAGATTGAAGATTTGATCATTAAAAGTGCCAACTCAGAAATTCGCTGGAATAAGAAGTGACGATTTTGCAGTTGCGATTCTGAGAAAATGAAGCAGAATCTGGAAAATCTGGAACATGGGTTTTGTCCAGAACGGACCCAATTAACTTTAGAAAAGAACGGTTTGCCCAAATTCGGCTTGTACTAAGAGAAACGCAAGGTTCTTTGAGCACGATTTTCTCAGATTTGTTGTTGCGGCCGTCCTCCAAATCTCAGCCGCAAAGCCAAATTCGCCTTGTTTTTGTTGATCAAATGGTTAGAAGCAAACCAATTTTGTAATAGAATCATGTTGTAATTATCTCTATTGTAACCACTCTCTGCTCTCTTTGTATTTAAATCGGAACAGAGATCAGAGAGGGAGAAGGACTTTGAGGATGATTCGGGATGGATTCGAATGATGGAATTGAGGATTCAGACTTAGAGATTCAAGAATGAAGATGGATTATTCATGATAGGATAGGGATTGTTGCATTTCCATTGTAATCTTCAAAGCTTTTGCTGTTGTAATGATTTCACAATTTGAGGATGAATAAATAAAAGGGTTGTTGTTCATTCACCTGATCTGAAGTAGCCCAACAGCATCCGCTGGCGGCTAAGGGCCCAGCCTCTGGTGGAGTATGCTGCTGTTGTATCATATCTTTCCAATTTCCGCCGTGTGATGGTTTGATTTAGTTCCTATTTCTTTGAATCGTAATGCTTTACAGTTTCATGTTCTTTACTTCGCCGTTTAGTTTGGTTGATTAATTGCAAGAGTTTGCTTTTAAAGAGCTTTCCTAGTTTACTTTCAATGGCAGCTTTCCATTTCCTGTTATTTGCATTATCTTTGATTTGGTGTGAAGAACGATCTGAAACTGTAGTGGGCATTGGCATTTGCTGTCTAGTCCCCAGATTAATGATCTGTTCCTTGGTTACTTTTGGTTACATCAGTTCCCAAAGGGATGAGTTATTGTTACTGGACCCTTGACTGATACATTGCTTATTTTTCTGAATGCATGATTTAAGTCTTAAAATGCTTTGTTGTAAGTAGATTTTATTTTCAGCTTTCATTTACTTTTGGATTTTAAGCACTATACTGCAAAACATTACTCTTGAGTAAATAGCCGCCTCAGACTGAGTACACTCTTGAAACAAAAAGTCGTCCCTGGGTTGACAATTAATGTGAGGTAATTAGGAGTTACAAAGACACCTTTTTATCGCTCCACAGT
>JAXQQM020091283.1:0-40469 GCA_034641835.2 Pinus albicaulis
AAAGGTTAGTGCAATTAGAACTATTAGAATCCAAGTAGGAATCTAGTGAATCCCTTTCTATTCCATTGGTGTGGCTGAAATAGGAAGATTTTTGAAGGGCTTCCTTACTCATTGAGAAAAATGTGTTTGTGAATTTATAGTTTTTGGTAAAAACTAAAAATTAGGCAAAATTCACCTACATTATTCTGCTGGATTTTTTGATAGAGCATCACAAAATCAAATCTGTGGATGCCTAGCTTGGATCATGATATCACCCACTTGTCATTACAGAATTTACTAGAGTGAGGGGTTCGGAACGAATATGAGGGTGGAGCTATTGGCTTTGTGGAGACTTCTGTGGTTTGGAACGAATATGAGAGCGGAGCTGTTGGCTTTGTGGAGACTTCTGTGGTTTGCTAGCTAGTTATATATGGAAAATTTTGTGGGTCTTTGGAAACTCAAAATTCCTTATTAAACACATGAACAAGAAAACTTACCTGAATCGTGGGTACCTTTCACACTGGCTAAAGAGAACATATGTTTTAAAAAGGACCTTCACTTCCATATCTTTGGATTGAATGGCATTTTTAGAGAAATGCACTAAGATTTATTTAACTCAAATGGACACATGTTTTTTCTCATAGGGCAGCACGAAGACAGAAGTGGTTCTCCGATTATCCTCTGTTTTTTTGATGTATTGCTCTTATTTTCTTATAGATTGATTTTGATATGATGAAATAGTTATGATGTAATAGTTTGGATAGGTTTTTTTGGGGAACGTCTCACAATTTTTATAATCGAAAGTGATGTATGGTGGAACTCATATTTCCATATTATTTTTTGAACTATCTTATGACTTGTCCAGGTACATAATATAAACCAGAAGTATTTTTCATGTTGAAAAAAAAAAAGGAATCCAGCTACTGCTAAGAAGATCAAATCCTATTAGGATGAACATAGAAGAATATTAAATTATAGCAAAAACCTAATTTAATTTATTTTTAGTTATTTATTTATATGGTTATTTATATTTTTATTCAGGATTGCATTAAAAAAATATTTATATTATTTTTTATTGTTTATGTTTATTAGATACATGTTAATTCTATTTTGAATATAAGCATACTTACATATCACTGTCACATTGGATGTATAGTGTATCTCTTGATCCAAAAATAATAGAAAAGATAAATAAAAAAAGAAATAAAAAATAATAATAATAATAAAAAGCAAAAAAGAACATAACAATATTTTAGATAAAAATAGTTTAGAAAATAAGAGCAATATTTGAGAAAACAACCAGAAAACTAGTTATTAAAGAACAAGATTATGATATTGTGGAGGATTTTTTGGAACAAGTATTGGAAGTAATGTTGTAATGAGTTGCTATTGAGACTTCCCAAATTGTTTCATGTGTATTATATGGAAGTCAGAGCTTTATGTCTGTGTAGTTGTTGTGATAAATAAAAATATGGCATTATGTTTGGTATTGTGTGATTAATCTATTTTCTTGCTCTCATTTTTTTCTAATATAGTATCAAAGCCATAACAGTGAGATCTAAGAGGCAAGATTCGGATTGTAAAGCCCCTGAAATCTGGTTTTTTGAGAGCTATTTGTTTGTTTTAAAGTCGTTGTGTTGTGCATAGATGAGGATCTATTAGAAAAGATAGGATGTTTCCGCGGGAATCTGCAATTAGATCTATGTGTGGCTGTTGTTGCTAGTTGAGGGTGAGGGCACGAGAGACAACGTTCCATCACTGCCATTTGAAAGACATTGAGTAAAGTATTGTTGTTGAAGGAGGAACACATTTAATGCAGTTGAATGTGAATCCAACACATTAAAAAAAATCAAAGGTTTGTGAATCGTAGCACGTCTACAACAGTGTTGAAATTGACACGGGCCTCAAGGATCTAGAGGTTCCAGAATCGACACAGTCATGGATCACAGATCCTAAGGTTAATTTGTTGTGCATTTAATTAGTATGCGGTGATTGTACGCATCCAAGCTTGTGTCATGATAATTTCCAGATTCATTTGGAATGGGATAGGGAGAAGAGAACTATACATCTGACAAGATTGGAATGTATTAAAAAGCCAAAGGAGAAGGGGATGGGGTATTCTGGACTTAAAAAAATTTGGTTTAGTACTTATTTTCAAATTTATATGGAGGTGTTTGACCACTTATGGTTTATGGAAGGAGATAATAAGTCAAAAGTATCTCGAACAAAGGAATATGGACGACGTCCTTTCACTTGGGATGAAAAAAGAAAAGAGTAGATAAAATATATGGAAAGGTTTCAACAATTGCTGGCCTTTATTTATAGAGAGCATAAAGTGGTATTTCACAAATGGAAACAAGATACAAATTGGCAGTCAGTAGGTTCTCGGCCTCTGATCATACCAAAATCTAAGCAGCGAGACTATAGAATTATTAAACCACAGAGGTTTCTTCTTTCTGTGTCAGATAATAAAGGGTTGGGATGAGGGTTGTCTGAGATGGAGATCATATGAGGAGATGGGCCTGGAGGATAATATACAGACAGAGTGGGTGAACTATATTACCTCCCTAAATCAATTGGGATGGAGAAATGGCGACAATTCAGATAGGATTACGTGGGAAGGAACAGAATTGGAGCAACAAATTAGCATGAAGGAGGCTTATAAAATATTTATGGACAGAGCACTGGGATCTGAACTGGACTGTTGGTTAAAACAGATGTGGAGCGTTAAGGTGCCAATTAAAATGATCATACTTATATGGATCATTTGGAAAAAAAAAAATTTAACTTGGAAAACATTACAATGCAAAGGGTGGCAGGGCCTTGGTATTTGTGTTTTGTGCAAGGGTTAGGAAGAAGACAATTCACATCTTTTCTATAGTTGCTCTTATGCTCAGGAGGTGATGAAAGCAGGGTTGGAATTTGGATTTCTCCTTACCCGTCATAGAAATTTTTTTTGACGTTTTGGGTCATTATGCTCCCCTTCAAGAAACGTTATCTTTAAAATTTTGCCCTTCATTGGTGATGTTCAACTAGAATTGCATTGAAATGTTCAACTAGAATTCAAATAATTTTGAAAAAGAAACTGCACTTATAGTAAATAAAAAAAACACAATAAGGAAATTTCTAAAAGATAGGCAACATAATTTACTTGAAGAAATTGGCAGCATGTGTTTGGTTTTAATTCTTTTGTTCAGTTTTACTTTTACGTTTAGTTTTAATTTTGAATATGATATTTAATGGCTTTTAACTTGGTGGATGAAAAACCCTAAATCCAATTTACGGGGAGTCTGTACTTCTGCATCACCCATAATCTTATGGTTATAATTTAGTTTCGTCTAGAGAAAATCACACAAAGAAAAACCAAAATTGATCATCTACCAAGTTTAAAACAACATGACCGTTTTCGGTTTTCAAATACCAACCACAATCCAAAACTAAAATTAACTCTTTGCACACTTTCATTCATTGGGAAAATGAAAACTATGTAAGAAAACAACTACAACTATTTATAACTCTGTAAATCTAGTCATCTCCAATATTTTCCTTTAACATAAAATTAAATGAAAAGAAAAGAAAATAGATGTAGATCACTTTAAAAAAAATAGCTACTGATATTAAATTTAATGTTATTGCTTAGCATGTGATTATTTATTTCACCTTCAATTTTATAAAAACTTGATATTTAATTGAAAAAAAAATAGAACTAATCAAGAAAGTAATGTGATGTGTATAGTTTTTTTTTTTTTCTTCGTTTAGAAGCTATAGATTTTTTAAATATCCATTACATTGTTCAAAAGAAAAAAGAAAAAAACATATATATCTAATCTGTTATATTGTTAAGAGAAAAAAACAGCATCTCCATATATATCCAGTCTATTATTTTGGAAAAAAATAAGTGCAGAACTTTCATGGTTTAGGTGGTGCTCATAAAATATCTTCTGTCAACACATCTACCCATTTTTAATTTGCTACTTTCAAAAAGAGGACTTCGCTACTTTCAAAAAGAGGACTGGGATGGAAAGATTACCCTACCTCCTTCACAACTCGCGAATAGTATAAGATTCCAACTGTCTCCACACAAAACTGATAATCTAAATTATCTCTAATTGTTGTAGTTTGCTTGAAATGGAACTATCTGTCATTCCAGTTAAATAAATTAGCGGAATTAAATAAATTTTTATTTCCAACTGTCGGTCTGTAAAATAAATTTAAACTATTTGTAAATCTAGTTAAATTTAAACTATTTGTAAATCCAATTGAATAAGCTTTTAAATTTGATTGTCTGTAATTTTAGTTAAATAAATTAGTGACATTAAATAAATTTAAACTATTTGTAAATCTTATTGAATAAATTATGGAAAATTATTTTTGAAAACTCCTTGCATAGTTGAGACATAATGTGAATATTTTATCTCAAATTCAAAACCCAATTACAGATTAAGTGAAAAATGTCATTCCTTATAAATTCCATGAAAACTAAATTAATGGACATTGAGAACCCAAGTGTGTTGGAATTTGGACTTACCATGCTACATGCCCCAAGCTCCAAGCTCATAGCAATGGCCGCACCGATTCACCTTGCGTGCAACAACTCACCATTTAAATTTCAGCACCGATTTACACCCTAAGTGCAGCAACTCACCATTGAAATTTCGGCACCGATTCACCCCTGCTGCTTGATTCTATGTGCAGCGATTCACCATTGAAATTTGATATGATGGGTGTAGAAACTCATCATAATCGGCTGGCCAGCGCTTTATTCTTTTTTGGGAATGAAGTAGTTTTTCAGTAATTAGAATTTGGCAGCACAAAGCAAGTTAAGATTTGTATATTTTCTATTAATGTTTGAATGCAGTTGGAGTTGCAGTTGCAGTTGTACTAACATTTAAGAAACAGCTAATAAAAAATAGATATATAAAAACATAGTAATAATAAAAAATAGATATATAAGAACATAGTAATATTTAAGAATTTTAATAAATGAAAAAAATAAAATTTTAATAAATAGAAAATAGACATATAAGAACGTTTTCAATTTTTTTTCAAACGTCAAAATGAAGTTTTCTGTCCTTCCTCACACGTTTGAGAAAACGGGCAGCAATATATTCTAACCTGCAAATAAACCTTAATACACGATCAAAATGCTGCCAAACTTCCATCCCCCGGGGGAAGTGCAAAAGACGGCTATTCCCTTTTTACTACATTGGCATGTTTGGTGTTGTAGGAATAGAATGCTTTTTGAAGGGACGCCATGTTCACCACAGAGTATTAGTGTTAAGATTTTCAGTTCATTGGAATTGATGAAGATGAAATATAAACCACCACGTGATGCCTCTAAGATATTGAAGCCATTTTAGATTCACTATCCGGCTGGATTTTTTGATGGCGCCTCACAAAATCAGGTATGTGGGCTAATGATATCCTCGAATAGTCACTTTAAAATATTTTGGAATGGGGGAAGAGGTACTAACATGAGAGCAAAAATCATTGCATTGTGGGGCCTATTATGGTTCACAAATCAGTTATACTTGGAGGAGCTTTGGGTGTTTGGTGATGTGAAGGTCATTATTGATCATTTGAACAGAGTAACACAGCTAAATCCGGGACATCTTGGACACTGGCTGCAAAGGAAACATGCTATAAAACGAAATTTTACATCAATAACCTTCAACCATATATATAGAGAAAAAAATAATGAAGCAGACAGACTATCAAAGTGAGGACTGGCCGGTAGATTTGGGGAGATGAATTATGAATTATTCAACTCAGGCAGGCCTAGAGCAACTGGTAAGGTAAATTTTTGTTGAAAGTTTTTCATGGATGAAAAGAACAAAAAAGTAACAATGACTGTGAAGAAAATAGCAAAATTCTGCTAGGTCGAGACAGTAATTGTTCTTAGGCTAGTCTTTTTGTTAATTTTAATGGATGACCAATGGAGTGAGCCATCACAACAAAAATGGTATAGGTTTTTGGTTTTGGATCATGAAGTGGTAAGCTGATATTTAAATTTGAATCAGAAAATGTAACATAAACTACATGGATGTAATTTTTGACTTATAAAAAGTTTTGTCTTAGTACATAATATATACCAGTAGTATTTTTCTTGCTAAAAGAAAAAAAGGTCGTGAGTTAAATCGACCTTTGAAATGAAATTAACGAGTTGCCACAGTAAATTTTCTAAAGAAGACCTACTTCCATTTTTTCCTCTGTGATTTTGAATTGGCTCAATTTGATCTCTTGATATTTGGCCTAGAGTGCAGAAAAGTCAAATTGTTGAGAAAAGCGTAGGAGAAAACCCATACCAAATCTAAAAGAAGTAATATAGATTATTTATCTTTAGAGAAATTTAATGGCATCAATTTTCACACATGGAATGTTATAATTAAAATGTACCTTATGAATAGAGGTCTCTAGGCACAAGAAAAGATCTAAAAAGGTTCCTACTTATTAATGCATCTTATGAATAGAGGTATGTGGAGTATAGTATATGCTAATATTTTAGTTGAATGGAAAAGAAAGAAGACAAGGATAAGGTTATAATTGGATTGAGTTTTTCATACAGTCAGATGCATCTGATTGATTTAGCAGAATTAACCCATGAAATTTGGGAACATTTGAGTAATATATTTGGGAAAAGGTTATGAACACAAAGTTCTCCTTAAAACTACAACTCTTTAGTCTCAAAATGCATGATGATGGACCTTTCTCTTATCATATAAATGAGTTAATTTCTTTGTTTAGGACATTAAGTGAAATTGGTGCCAAGGTACATACAAATGATGCTAAAGTATTTCTATTAAATAGAATATCTCCCAAACATATCTCCTAAGTATCATTAGAAGGAATGATATCATCACTTTTTAACCCAGAAAAAATGACAAATTTAGAAGGATCGTATGTTGGTGGTCAACATAAAATTACAATATTTTCCAAAGGAATGAACAAAACCAAGAGTTCAACATAATACTTCCATTGTCACAAATATGGACTTACAACTTGAAATTGCTATAGAACTCAGGCAAGGTATCTTCTCGAATGGAAATGAAACTACAAACATAGCTAACTCGGATGACTCATTAGAATGAGATAGTGATGAGGGGCCACCAAAACCACCTCTCAAAATATTCTAAAGTAAAAGAGGTCAGTTCTTCATTGTGTGTGTTTGTTTGTATGCTTGTGGTGTGAGTTGAAGTAGTTTTCTATTTTATTTCTTTTTGGTTATGAAAAGGGTTGAAAGGGTTGGTGGCTTAAACTCAAGTCCCTGGGTGTCCTGAAACATCAATTCTCACCGTTAGTAAGGTCATGTTGTTTCATCAAATTTTTAATACATTTAGTATCAAGACCTTCATCCTAGCAGCTATCAGATAGCTCAAAGAAAAATATCTCGACACATGGTGGTTGGTCCCATTAGTGTCCAATATTCAGTGATCAATATGTACTCTTTCAAATTTTTCTAGCAGTGGTTCTGGGTCAAAATTTTACATTTCCAAGTCAGTTTTCAAATACAATTTTGATCGCTGGATATGTCTAGGTTTTTAAAAGCTACTCCCTCCAATTTATTCATGGTTATTGTCATTTCATGGGGCATGTACTTCATTTTCATATAGAGTCTCAGGTCAAGTTTCCATGTTTTTACCTAGGTCAGTGTCTAGGTGTCTTTCATTTCGCCACCATAAAGGTCCAAAATCTATCATAAAGAAGGCAAAAAGAAGGTTCATTCAGTTCCTCATACAAAGTCATCATTAAAAGGGAGTTAGCTTAGGTAGGAAAATAAAAAATATGTGTCTTCTTTCAAAAGCTTGTTGCATTGTCAATTTATTCAAAAAGAAAAGTGTTCCTCAAAAAGGTCATGTTTTCACTAAATGACAAAAAGGGATTTTTATTGATGTTATAAAAAGGAAAAAAGTAATCTCTTTCATTATTTATTCTCCTCTTTCTCGATAAAGTGCATCTCTCACCTTCAGAATACCTTACCATTGTGAAAGGTGGAAGAAAACTGGAAAAAATTATGGAGGCATTGCAACATTTCCGAATGATCATCACGATGTTTCTGAAGGATAAACGTGACATTTCTGGGGCAGCACGACGTTTCTGGCTATTGGTGCTACGCTTCTAGGACAATGCTACGGTTCTGCAAAGACTACTATGTTTTTTCTTTTCACCCTTCAAATCGCCTCTTTGCCTTGCTTTCCAAGTTGTGACCGTATGAGCATAGCAATGTGTTCTATCATTAGGGTTTTTTTAGGTTTTCGAATCGGGTTTTAACCATTGGACACCCCTTTTTCCTACAATATAAACTTTCATTTATCATTTACAAACCCTACCACAACACTTCCTATTGATCACAATACCCTTTATCCTTGTTTTCATCAAAATCCTAAGACCCTATTATATTTCCACAAGAAAAATGGAAAATCTCTGTGTTTTCCTATTTTGATCCATTTCCCCATACCCATTTCAAGTAATTCCTCTTGTATCCTCAAGCTAACACATTACTCTACTGCCTCAAATTTTTGGGGAATTTTCCTCAACCTCCTTATACCTCATCACAGCCCCTAAACCTACCCTATCCATATCCCCTGTTTTTCCAAATTCATTATCCCTACCCACTCATTCTATCTAGGAAGGCTGCATCATGTTCACAAGTAGTATGGAGACTGAAAAGAAAGTTCGCAAGGAAGATCACCATTCTAGATTTGAGGCATCCACATTACAAGAACTCAATGCCTCCCCATATGATAAAAGATGTTTTGAAAACATTGGATGTCTGAAGTTTTGTGAGAAGATCATGGAGGTAGGATGTCATGCCCCATTGACAACCCTTTTCGCCACTAAATTTAGTAGAGACAAAGCCAACATGTCAGACATTAAATTCAATCTATCAGCAGAGGCCATCACTTCAGCAATAGGGATTCCAAATGAAGGAGAAGTTTGGTTCAATGGCATGGAATTGGACCTTGAAAACTACCCAATGTTCCTAAAACCTCATTGCAGAGATGAACCTAAACATGGTTTCCCTTTCAGGCATCTACTTGATAAATATGCCCCATTAATGAAGCTCATCATGAAATATTTCCCATGCGAGGGAATATTTTCAAGACTGTACCAATACCATGTCAGGTTACTAATGCACTTAACAGTGACCAAATCTCTCAATTTGTCAAATTATCTATTCAGGAGTTTGTTCAAGATGGTACAAAAAGTACAAAGAAAAGGTAGAAATCCTCATCCCAGTCTATTTCACCATGGTTTGGTTAAGTTGATTGTTATGCACGAGCTCTTAGAAAACAACATGACCTAAGAAGTTTTCATGGAGAAAGTAGCATCAACTCCTACTACTAGTCCACCTACTATTCATGGCACAACATTAGTACACCCAAAGGAGGTTGGCTCTTCTAGCAGGTAGGCTCAAATTTCAAAAGCACCTAGGGTTGAGATCACTCAAACCTATGATAAGGGAAAGGGAATGGTTTTTTCTCCCAATACCATCATAGGTGTATTGGCACCTAAAATTACACTTGAGCAAAGACAAACAGTGGATCAACCGCCTAGTCATGATTGTGAGTAACCATGGTCGCACCATGATGAACAAGCGCCCCTAGAAGTTGGTATGGCAGAAAAATTGAAGGATAAGTCAGTTGAGGAAATCATAAAGGAGAAAAATGAAGAAATAACAGAGTTGAGGGAATTTTTCTCAATTGCAAATTCTCAGATCATATTCTTATAGCAAGAGAATTTTCAGTTAAAGGTGAAATTACTCCTCCAAGACAAGCCAAAGGTACATGTTGATGTAGATAAATGTAAGGGAAAAGAAATAATAGATGATGATCAGCTAGAGGATGCAGATGTTGGAACAAAAAGAAGAAGAAAAAGGACAAGAGGCCTCAAGAAGGCATTTCAGAGAGAGAGAATCAACTCCTAAATTAGGTTGGCAGACTTTTGATGCACTAATTCTTGATGAAATCAATCAAGATAGAGAGTATTGGCTTTATACGGTTAATGGAAACTTTGAGAAGCTTATAAATAAAGCTAAAAGGAACAATAACCTCCAGAGACATATGGCCAATCATTATTGCACCAAGAACAAAATTTCACAAACTAGGCTCAAACAAGTGAAGAAAAATCTTAAAGAAGCTCAAATGAAGCTTAAGGAGAAGGATAACTTATACCTCCTTATTGAGGTGTCCATGGTCGTTTATCCCATCCTCCACAGGTGTTATAGAGAAAATTTTGGTCAATTTTGAGCACTTTTTGTATTTTTGATTATTTTTGCACAAATCTCGAAATTTTGTCTCCTCAGAAGCAACACTTTATCTCAGAGATTCCAAATCAATATTTTAATACATGTTTGGGTGCATCTTGACTAGTACATTCCATATCTGGACTTGGTTTTCCATAAAAAGATCTATTTTTCAAGAAAAATGCAAAAAATTGCCTCATTTCTATGCTTATCCTAGCGTTTTTGACCAGGCATGACACTTCTGTGGTGAGGTTGGGAAAAACCACTTTTGGAGGTCTTCTAGTGGGTGTCTTCTAAAAGTTCAATGTGATTTGGAAACTAGACTCACATGGCTACACAACCCAACTTTCATATTTTCATTTGGATTCTCCTAAGTGGGTCAAATTCACCCTTGGACTAGTGTGACGCTTCTGCCAGACAGGAACAACATTTATAATATGCACATGACGTTTCTGCATAGGATTCCTTTCAGACAACTGTCATGCCAGGAAAACTCTAGAAATTAGATGCTAGTTTTCCCATGAGGTGGCATTAGATGTTTCTGAGTTTTGTTTTTTCAATGATGAGGAAACATGTAGTCTAATGGAGGAGAAACACACTCCTAGTCTTTAGCTAAATTTCAGGGATAAGTTTCTAACTTCCCTAGATTCTAGGAAATGCCTCATCTGATGTAGTTATGATGATTTTTAGATAGGATTTTGAGCCGATGAGGTTTCACTAACTCTATTTTCTATAAGTAGTCCACCTCAAATCTTTTCACAGGTTGGATAGTTTTTATTTGTAGTGGAGAAATTGTACAAGATTTTGTTAATGAAATCAAAGACAATGTTGCAGACATAGTGTTGAGACTCCAGCGGTATGCCTTTCAGCATTTGTTTTTTTATGTAAACATATCATGTTAAATGTTATGATATCCATCTTTCACATATATGATTCATTTTATAAGTCTTATTATTTTATTAACAGAAATCATGCTTTCCATGCTCTATTTTTTATAAGGTTTACATGAGAATGTCTCTGCACTTTTAATTAATGAATTCAGTTTAATGCTCATTCTAAATCCCTCTCAGTTCACTCTATACACAATGAAAAAATAAGCATGCTTCTAATATTACCTGCATGGCCTCACCCTTACCTTTGTAACTAAACCTTTGAATTCATACCTAAAACCTAGACCTAGTTTCCTAACTATCATTCATATCCAGAAAAACTCCAAAAAAAAAACCCTAATCTGATGAGCATCATAACTAGTGTAAAACATTATATCTAGTCATCCTTTTTGCTGCTAAGTGAAATTGAGAGAACCCTCTATGGTCTTGGTAGGGCTAGCTATCTCAGCTAAAGGTTGGTTTTTGGTTACCTTCCTTCAACTCCATTCTCAGCCTTGGGAAGAAGGGGGGAGTGATAACATTATTAGCGTCGTTGCCGAGGAGCGATTGCAAAACTTTCCCTGGGAATTTTTTTTTTAGTTCACTGAAGGTTATACTTGTGGGTGAAAAGTTCTGACATTCAAAGAAGGCTGAATCTGTAAATTTGAGCCAAAGTACCAATTTTCAAGAAAATCTAACTCCCAAAAGACACACTAGGTCAAATCCAGACCCAAATCCCTCACCAATTGTCAATGACCCTGAGAGTCTTTTAATAAATCATAAGAATAAGTCTCAAAAATTTGGAAAGGCTATTCCTCCACTTGTAAAATCAAACTCCTTTCCTACGATATTTGATTCAGAATATTTGTCTTATAATTTTGAATTTAAAACATCTTTGTTTAAGTCTGAAACTTTTCTTTCAGAATTTGTCTTTAATCATATTGATTTTGAAACCTTTTTACCATTTTATGAACCTTCTTATTCTAAGGTTAATAGTGAAGTCTATTCTAATTTCTACAAACTTAAAGGTTTGGTGGATAAATTTCAAAAAAATTTAGACAAAGGTTATTTACAATACCATCAACATTCTTTTGCTTCACCACTTGTCACTACATCTTCTCACACAGCTACATCCTCATCTTTTCCTTTCATTCCATCATTACCTCTGCAATTTTTCACTCCATAAACACCTCTACAACCCCCTCCATTAATCATAGCTAGATTCACTCCATTGATCTTACCCCAACAAATCACCGCACTACCTTAGAATTATGGGAAAATATTTTCCCTTTTTTATGGAACATCAGAGGTTACTGCTTATAAATACATTGTCAAAGTGGTTGATTTCATAGGTCTTGAAGAGATTGACAATGATGACACCAAGATGCACACCATAGCACAAAGTTTATGAGGAGATGTTAAAAAATGGTTCCACTCTCTCACATCTAGTTCAGTAGCTAATTCACAACAGTTGATTGACTTGTTTATGACAAAATGGGAGGAGAAGAAGAATCCATTGCAAATCCTAGCTAAATATAACTCCTTAAGAAGGAATCCTAATGAGTCTATACAAGACTTTACAACTAGATTCAATAAGAGTTATGATTCTATTCCTGAAAATACCAAGCCTCCTCTAGGCCTTACTTTACTTCATTACCTTGATGGTTTCGATCATGATATGGCTTACTAGCTCAGGTAAATAAATCTATAAACTCTTGAAGAAATGCAGAGAAATGCAGTGAGCTTTGATTTTTAAAAAGTCAAAAATCAAGATAGAGAAAAGGGCCATTATCAAGGAAGAAACATCTACTTCATCTGAGGGCAAGCTCGATACCTTGATCAAAACCATGGAGAAGATGATGGAACTTTAGAAATCTCAATTTCAGGGGTCAAAATTAGCAACTTCAATACAGGATCAAGAAAAGGGAACTGAGGGGTTAGGATTCACAAATTCAATGGAAAATTCGCACTCCATTTCAGCAAAACTACACGAAAGGTCCTGATGAAGAAGATGAAGAAGAGATTTCTGTCGAGAATCATTTATTTGAGGAAAATAAATAGCCTATTTTCCTCACTAAATAAGATCAGTTTTCTCCAGAAATTCATGCACCGAACGATCAACAATATGTCTTGTAAAATGATTATATGCTATGAGTATAGACATAAGATTACCGTAGGGGATATCGGAACTCTCTTAGTCAAGTACATAAGTAGTATGGTTTGAGGAATAAGAATGTTCCTATCATCTCTAATAAGAAAAATATAATTCTAAAACTGATACTCATCATAAAGAGACGACTACTTTAAATAAAAGGAAATACAAGGGGCTTGTTGTTCCTAGTCCTACAAAAAATAATGAAGCTTCTACCATCAGTAAAAAAAATAGAAGCAAGTCCAAGATGGAGGACAATAGAAGGAGATCACACACAAATATTAGCTAGAGACGAAAGATGCATCATCCAAAGAGGTAGAAAAACATTCTTCCTTTTTTAGTCTTGAAAATGAAGTCTCTAAACTAAAAGTATCCATTCCTTTAACTGAAATAGTAAAAAATGACTAGTATAAGTTTCAATTAGCCAAGTTTCTTAGGTAGATCATATGTCTGATATGGTTACTGTAAGTGATGATCACCCGAAACTTTTATTTGGTCCTGTTGTTGATGGTGATTTAGAATATAGTGAGGTCCCTCCATTCTATCTTAGCCTCAAAATCTACGATTTTATCCTTCATAACGCTATGCTTGATTCTGGAGCGTCTCATAACCTTATTCTGAAAGCCATAATGGAAATACTAGGCCTAGATATCACAATACCTTACCATGACCTTTATTCATTTGATTCAGGTAGAGTGAAATATCTTGGCCTCATTAAATATATCATGGTGTCTTTAGAGCAAATCCCACCCAAGAATTTCCTCATGGATGTTATGGTTGATATCCCTCCCATATATGAAATGTTGCTCTCTCGGTCATGGGGAGCGAAACTTAGAGGTACCTTGCAGCTCAACTTTTCATATGCTACCAGACTGGTCTTTGGTCAACTCAGAAAAATATATCGGGAAAGTAAAATGAAGTACATGATCAGTAGTAGAGAAAATCCTAATAATCACCCCATTCATGTTGTTCACACAAATTTAGAGTCTTTTATCTTATTCAATGATCAATTTTCAATATCTTCAAAATTTTTGATTGAAGAAAAGACAGAAATTTCTGAGTTTTCAAATTCTGTTTTATAAATTTCAAATGCAGAAAATCAAGAAAAGATTCCAAGCGGTTTGGAACAAAAAGAATAATCCCAAAAAATAGATGAAATAGTGAAAGACATGGAAATTTTTGGTACAACAAAGCTTTCTCAAACAACAAGTAAATTTCAGTCATCCAATTTGTAGCATCCCGATGAACATAGTGGTTTGTGGACCATTGACTTCAATGGAGCCTTGGGTAAGGAAGGGGCTAGCATTAGAGTGTGGATTCACAGCCCTATAAATTAGTATCTTAATATTCCTCCTAATTTTCGAATGTCCTCTTACAAGTTAGCATTCGACTGTTCGAACAATGAATCAAAATATGAGGCTTTCATAGTCGGATTGAAAATTTTCAAGAAGTTAGGTGCCAACAAAATTTTGGTGTATGGCGACTCTGAATTGGTAATAAAAAAATTCAAAGGGGAATACCAGGCCAAGCATCCTAGGATGCGAGCTTACCAAAATGTAGTATTATATATCCTCAAGACCTTCACCGAGTATATTTTTTCATTGATCCCAAGGGACAATAATGTTATTGCTGACTCTCTTTCCACTTCAGCCATCATGTTTAAAATTCCATTGTATCTCAATAAGAAGTATAAGATAAACATCAAACATTGCCCTACTATTTTGGATAATTTTCAGTATTGGCAGGTCTTTCAAGATGGAAAACATATCAGCGACTTCTTGCAGATGGAAGAGGAATTTGTGAATTTAAAAATGGATGACCAATTTTATGAAAATGACCAAGAATTGCATGCAACAGAAATGAAAGTACTTCAGCTGAAAGATAACTCCATTCCTAGAGGTCTTGTGACTTTGGAGCAGCTTTCTAACCAAGATGATGTTGCACATAAACTGACCATGTTGCCAACAAAAGTAGGAGTGGAAGATCTTAATCTTAGCACTCATGAAAAGCCCAAGATACTCAAGATTCCAAAATCCTTGAGCCAAGAGATGAAAGGTAAATATGCAACGATCATGTATCAATTTGTTGATGTTTTTTCATGGGAGTATTATGATCTGAAAATTTATGATAAGAGTATAATTCATCATACTATTCCTTTCAAACCGGATCAGAAGCCTTTCTGTCAGAAATTGAGGAGAATGAATTCCAAGCTACTGTCCTCCATTCAAAAAGAGGTGAACATGTTATTTACTGCTGGTATTATAGTTCCACTTCACTTCTAAAATTGGATGTCTAACTTAGTGCCAGTAAGGAAGAAGAGCAGAGCAATTCACTTGTGTATATATTTCATAAATCTGAATAAAGTGTCACTGAAAGATAATTACCCACTACCAAAAATGGACCATATTCTGCAAAGGGTAGTTGGATCTTCCAGACTTTCATTGCTAGACAGATACTCCGGGTATAATAATATTTAGTCCACCCATATGATCAGGAAAAGCAAACCTTTACAACACCATGGGGTACCTTCATGTATGCCAAAATTCCCTTTGGATTGAAAAATGCAAGAGTGACTTTTCAGCGAGCGATGGAAATATCCTTCACAAATGAAAAGGATGTCTCCTTGGTCATATATTGATGATATTACTGGTTTTTCCAAGACATATGAGAAACACTTACAACACTTGAAAATAATATTTTAGAGATGTAGGAAATTTGGCATATCACTGAATCCTAAGAGTTTGTTTTCCATGGAGGAAGGAAATTTTTTGGGCCACTTCATTTCAAAAGACGACATTCGAATATATCCTTCAATAATTGAAATGATTCAAAGCTTGGATTATCCTAGAAGAAAGAATGAGATTCAGTCATTCAATGGTAAAATCAATTTTCTAAGAAGGCTTGTTCCTAATATTGCTGAACACTTAAGGAAAATTACTGAAATGATGAAGAAAGATAGTGAAGTAAAATGATCTGAGGAAGCAAAGAAGTATTTCAATCAAGTAACTTTGCTTTATCTCACGCTCCTATTCTTATGTGTACATACTACACACTTTATTTCATCATTTTTTCCTTTGCTTCAGAGCATACTCTAGTTGAAGTCCTCATGCAAAAGAAAAATCAGAAAACAGAACATCCCATCGCTTTCTTTAGTAGAACCATTAGAGATGTAGCCTTGTAGTACAATATCATTGAAAAATAGGCCTTGATTCTAGTTAAATAATTGAAGGACTTCTAAGTCTATATTATTCATGCTCATGTGATTGCATATGTTCTAAATGTTGTTATCAAAGATGTGCTTACACAGAATGATCCTGAAGGTCGTCATGTCAAATGGATCACTACTATGTTGGAGTATGACTTGGAGATCAAGCTTACAAAATTGATCAAGCGACAAGGCTTGGTAAAGCTTATGGAGGAATTCAATCTCCATGCTTTGTACATTAATTTTATTTATGCATTATCTGAGGAGAAAGAGGTCGATTCATTTCCTCAGGTATCTGAAATCTTTATTTCATCTCCATGGTACGTTGATATTGTTTATGTTTTACAACACTTGAGTCCTCCTCTTGGTTTCCCTAGTAGTAAAGCTAGATCTTTGAAGTTGAGGGCTCTTAAGTATTACATCTTTAACAATTATTTGTATTGGAAAGATCCGAGTGGAGTGTTGTTGAATTGCTTGGTAGAAGGAGAAGTTGAAAAAGTGATGAATGACTTTCATAAAGGTGACTGTGGTGGTCATATTTTGTGGAATACTACAACAAATTGAAGATTTTGAGGGCTAACTTCTATTGTCCAAGATTATTTTCAGATGTGTATGAGACTCTCATGAGCTGTCATGAATGTCAAAATTTTCAAGGAAAAAGAAAGCTTTGTTGTTGTCCATAAAACCCATCGCAGTTCAACCACCTTTCCAATGGTGGGGCCTTTATTTCATTGGCAAGATCCATCCTCCTTCATTAGCTCAGCATAAATGGATACTCACTGCCACTGATTACTTCAAAAATTGGATAGAATCCATTTCGACGAGGCAAGCTACAGATACTATCATCATTCAGTTTTTGGAAAGCAATATCTTGTCTTGTTTTGGTTTCCCACAGAAAAATATTACTGACAATGGAGCCACCTTTAAGTCTAATAAAAAGTTTGATTATTTTGATAAATGTCATATAATACTTGGTCATTCTACAACATATTATCCTCAAGGCAATGGTTTAGCTGAATCGTCAAACAAATCATTGGTGAATATAATTAAGAAGTTGTTGTAAGAGAACAAGAGAAATTGGCACAAGAAGCTCATAAATGCTCTATGGGCAGATAGAGTTAGCACGAAGAGATGAATTAATATGTTGCCTTTTTAGCTTGTGTATGGTGTTGACACAGTGTTTCCCACTTCTTTAGTTGTCCCAGTGATGAAAATTCTACAAGAGATAGACAGTGAACCAAATGAAATCCAATGAAGATTCAGTGAAATGATTCATTTACAGCAAACAAGAGAAGAAGTATTCAATCATGCTTCAAAACTTCAGGAGAAAATCAAGAAAGTGTATGACAAGAAGATCAAAGCTGATGATTTCCAAGTAGGAAATGTTTTCCTTCGGTGGGATGCTCGGAATGAAGACAAAGGTAAGCATAGTAAGTTTGATAATCTATGGAAAGGTCCATACAAGATCACATCATTCAAAGGTAATAATCCATTCTTGTTAGAATATCTTGACGGGTAAGAAATTATGGGAGGACTAGTGAATGGTAGGTTCCTCAAACACTACCTTACCTAAGTTCCAAGAAAAATGTTCATTTTCACTGTAAATATCACTTTTTATTTGTTGTCAAGAATAAGAAGTTGTTGCACAAGTTTGAAGCCCAAAGAGAAGGCCATGAGGCTTCTATAATCAGTTGTTGTTTTTCTTTCAAAAAATTTCAAAATGTTCAGTCAATTTTTGAGTGATTTTTCAGTTTGTCAAATTAAATGTTTCAGTTTTTAGTTTTGACTCCATCGCCCAATGGATAAGGCTATTTGATCTACGGTGTTTTTGACACCTCCTGAAGAAGCTTCCATCCCCAACTAGAGCCAATGTTAGTGTACAATATTTAGTGATCAAATATGTACTCTTTTAAATTTGTCTAGTAGTGGTTCTAGGTCAAAAGTTTACATTTCCAAGTCACTTTTCAAATAAAATTTTGATCGTTGGATATGTCTAGGTTTTTAAAGGCAACTCCCTCCAGTTTATTCGTGGTTATTGTCATTTCATGGGTCATGTCCTTCATTTTCATCTAGGTCTCAGGTCAAGTCGCTATGTTTTCACCTAGGTTAGTGTCTAGGTGTCTTTCATTACACCACCAAAAAGGTCCAAAATCTGTCATAAAGAAGGAAAAAATAAGGTTCATTCACTTCCATCATACAAAGTCATCTTTAAAAGGGAGTTAGCATAGGTAGGAAAAAAAAAGAGACAATATTTCTTCTTTCAAAATCTTTTGGTATTGTCAATTTATTCTAAAAGCAAAGTGTTCCTCAAAAAGGTCACATTTTCACTAAATGAAAAAAAGGGAGATTTATTAATGTTATAAAAAGGGAAAAAGTGGTCTCTCTCATTCATTTTATCTCCTCTTGCTTGATAAATTGCATCTCTCACCTTTAGAATACCTTACCATTGCCAAAGGTGAAAGAAAACTAGAAAAATTTGCAAGAAATTCCAATATGATATGCTTCTAGAGGCTCTGCGACGTTTCTGAAGGAGAATCACAACGTTTCTGGGGCATCACGACACTTCTTGGTATTGGCGCTACGCTTTTGGGGCAGCGATATTTTTTTTCAAATACTGCTACGTTTTTTCTTTTCACTCTTCAAATGAGCTTCTAAAATCTCAAAACTAGTGTGCAAACCTCCCGTGGCCTCCAAAAAAAAAAGTAAGTGGACACTCCATCTGCCTTCTTCAAGTCAATTCATGATTGTATGAGTGTTTTTTATCATTAGGGTTTTCCCATCCTATGTTTTATGGTTTCCCCTTTATTCATTGGTTTTAACCATTGGAGACCACTTTTTCCTACCATATAAACTTTCATTTATCTTTTACGAACCCTACCACAACACTTCATATTTCTCATAGTACCCTTTACCCTTGTTTTCATAAAAACCCTTAGACCCTACTACATTTCCATAATAAAAATGGAAAATATTTATGTTTTCCTATTTTGATCCATTTCCCCATACCCATTTCAAGTAATTCCACATGTAGCCTTAATCTAATACATTACCCTACTGCCTCAATGTTTTGGGGAATATTCCTCAACCTCCTTATACCTCATCAAAACCCCTAAACCTACCCTGTCCATATCCCTTGTTTTTCCAAATTCATCATCCCTACCCACTCATTCCATCTCTTAGGGCTTCATCCTGTTCATAACTAGTATGGAGACTGAAAATAAAGTTCACAAGGGAGGTCACCACTCTATATTTCAGTCATCCACATTGTAGGAAATCAATGCCTCCCCATATGCTAAAATATGTTTTGAAAACATTATATGTCTGAGATTTTGTGAGAAGATCATGGAGGTAGGATGCCATGCCCAATTGAACACCCTTTTCGCCACTAACTTTAGTAGAAAAAAAGCCACCATAGTAGGCATTGAATTCACTCTATCAGTAGAGGCCATCACTTCATGAATAGGGATTCCAAATGAAGGAGAATTATGGTTCAAGGGCATGGAATTGGACCTTGAAAACTACCCAATGTTCCTAAAAACTCATTACAGAGATGAACCTGAATATTATTTCCCCTTCAAGAATATTTTTATGTAATGTTCCCGATTTTTAGCCTCAAGCTAAAAGGAACATTATAGTTTGCATATTTTCATTTTGTTTAATGAAATGGGTAAGGAGGCACCTTAACCCCTTTTGATGGAGAAATAACACTCCTTGTGTGAAAGGAGAAATAATAAAACATCTGAATTGAGCACCACATGGTGTGAACAGGATTGGATCATGCTTGACCTAGTCATTTTGACCTAGTCAACTAAAACTGTCCAGATACATTGCACCTACTTGGACAACGCAGTTTTAGTGGAGGATTCACTTGCTTGAGCTAGAAGCAAGTGTGAATGGGACCCATGGTGAGAAAGGTTCCTATGCTTTATAAGGAGGAGATGGTATCCCATTTTCATTATGCATTATCTTCTTATTTTCATTGGGTCTGCAAAGACTTGCATCCCCGGGCTATTTAGCAGGGTTTGTAGTGTTCTTCACCCAAGGGTGTTCCCGGTCGGGAATCCCTACCTAATCCTCAAGGAAGGAGAGGTTTTGGATTTAATTTCCTCATTTTGGCATTTGACCAAGCTTATCTCTACAGCTACAACGTTATTTCTACAGCAGATTAACGTTGTGTTGCTGGCAGCAGCAACAGAGGAATTCATAGAGTCTTTCCTCAGCTTGCCTTTAGTGGAGATCTTGTCTATTCTTGGAGGAGTAGCAGAGGAGACTCCTGGGCATAATTTCAGATCTTTGGCATCAGGGCAATCACTCACCATCTCTAACAGCGTAGTCTTGGGCAGAAACTACGTTATTTTCAGAGGCAATTGTTGGGAGAGCCATTTTGGCTCATCAGGAGGATTTTTCTTGAGTAGAGGGATCAACCTTCTATTGAAGAGAATTATTAGAGGAGGGCATCACTATTTCAGATCTGCCATAGCCTCATTGTATATTTTGATTTAGTTGTAGTGAAAAGTCAGATTGTCACATTGTACATTTTTCGGCATTTCTAGAAATCTCTCCTAGATTGGCTAGAAATCTTGTATTTGAGACCATCCTTATATTTCTGGGAATTTCTTTATATTTATCAACCATATTTCATGTATTTACATCTACAGCAGAAACTACTCTCCTAGAGACAACGCAGTCACTGCTTCCGGCATTTTGGAGAGTTGCTGCATCTCTTGTATTTCATAGTTTAATCTTTGGAGACTGATTCCCATTGCATGTGAAGGTTATTCCTCATGATATTTCTGTATTATGTTGCTGATCTATTAATAAACATGATGGTTGTATTATATCTCATCTTATGTTTTATCCAGATTTGAAGAGTTGCATGATTGTGTTCATGTATTGTTGTAAGCTCTCTCATGGAACATTTTCTGAGAGATCTATTTTGGGGAGATATGTATAAGCCCTCTAGGCTTATTTATTTGAGATTATCTTCTGGGAGATTAATTTATGAAGGGTAAAAAAAGGAATCTAAGTCCCCTTTCAGCTTATTTTTACACTGACTCTCTTATACAGCATCCTTGAGGACAAGATTGCAGAATTTCCTAAAAAGGAACATTACAGTGGTATCAGAGCATTCTGTGGCTTCAAGCCAAAGTGCTGAATCCATGAAGGAGGAAGATTTCAAACTCTATAGACAGAGTCTACAGATGGCCAAGTAGCCTATGGATCTCATCCTTTGTTCAAAGGTGACATATCCAGTAAATGCCCCTATAGCCAATCTTTGGAATAGAATTTTGATATTCCTAAGAAGGGAACTTTACAGCTGTGCAGCCCAAGATAAAATGCCATTAGAAGGATAAGCTCTTAATTTAGAAGAGGATATGTACAGAAAAAGAGGAATGATGGAAGAGGATGTTTCCCTTCTTATTTTCCAGACCCTAGAGGGTATTATTGAAGATCTTGAGGAGAAAGAAAGGGAAAGTTAGAGATATTTTCTGAGAGGGTTTGTGGATGAAGCAAGCCATAGCTATTTTTATGATGGATGTGAGAATTCAGCCACACATTTAGATCCAAAGTGCAGTCCATTTCCCACTTGCACTGCCGGAAGGATGGAGAAAGGAGATGAGGCCATTGGAGGAGCAGCGCTGCAACTCAAAGGTATGGCTCATGGTTTATGGTTTGGAAATTTTATTTCATACTATCATGCAAATGTAGAATCATGTGATGGATTCACTAAAGGGTTGGTGAGAGAATTTGATGAAAATCCCTGTGAATCTCTTTGTAACAAAACTTCAAACACTTTTCATGCATTGGAGAGAACCACGAAACAAACTCCATTCCATATTTCTAAAAGGGATGAAAATGTGTATAATGAATTGCTAAAGGAAAGATCCCTATTATATGAAGGGCACTCTTCTATTTGTGATAACATGGAGATCCCTATTCCAGAAGAACACCAAAATCCATGGTCTCTCATTGAGGGGGAGACATACTCACATATTGATGAAGAGAATGTGCATGAAAGAATCCACAACGCTGCCATATTGGAGGAAGATCCATCACCACATGGAGATGAGAGGGGAGCCATTGCTTCTATGAGAGGATTCCTTGTTTCTATGCAAGGGATTCCAAGTATTTTAGCATGTGGGAACCTTGGCACAATTCCGGAGTCATTTGCAGCAACTTCTGGGGATTGTGAGATGGAGGAGGAAGAGAAGGATCAGCATCAAGGGTTGATACACCCTTATCTATTCCAGAGAGTCTTTGCACAAAAGAAGAAGACTGTATAGCGCAATGAAGAGAAGTAAAAATCAGTCCTCTTATACATACAGTCCACTTCTGAGCTTGATTTCTCACTATATGGAGGCATTCCACTTGGGAGGCCACCTGATCTAGAGTTGATGAGAGGCATCTTGTCAGTTGGTTCAACACTCTTGGATTCCAGAGAGGTGAATACATTGGAGGAGTCCAGCACAATGTAAAGAGTTTGGGATAAACCCAAGGAGGAGAGAGACACTCTCTCATTTTCATCATCACCCACTCTCATCAGTTATACTGCACTTATAGAGTTTGTTGCAGGGATGGAGGATTGCATCTTCATGATGCAGGATGACTGCTCCACATATTTGATGAGGATGAGGATACTTCCTTTGGGGAAGGACTCCTTCACACATGGGAGTAGATGGAGGTTACTCATGCTTACATTTCCTAGGACTGAGAGATTCCTTTTGGATGACAGTTCCTTATGAGAGACTAGCTTTCCAGGATCCCCATTACTATTTGAGCATGAGAAGCTGCATGATGGGCCTGGCAGCATTTTGGAGGATGAATTTGGCATGGGGGATGTCAAATTAGCAGGCAGCAGCATGAGGGGAGCATCACATTGTATATCACCAGCACTGTTTATGAGGAGGATTGATCCGTGGTGGGGGACCCAGCTCTTGGTAGAATACTCCTAGGATCTAGATGCATGCATGACTCTTGATGACCCAGATAGAGATGACAGGTACATTATTGGTGAGATGGTCATCCATACTGATGGCAGGATCTTCTTGACTAGAGGTTCTAGTCCCAAGGAGAAATTATTGCATGTAGCATATGAGGACCTTCTAGCTATGTGCTTTGATGCACATTTTGCTTTGCTAGAGGAGTTCATTTGGGAGGGAATTCAACATGATCTATATCATCATATGGACATATGCATAGCCCAGATGATTTTGGAGAGGTTGGCACAACCATTTCCCTACTCATTTGAGGTGAGGGAGAGCATTCAGATGAGCCATCTTAGCTCAAGGACCAGAGTACATGGTAAAGAAGGTATATATTTTCACTTGGGCTTAACTTTCTTTACTTTCTATGAGCATCTTGATGAGCTAAGGATGATTACATTTCCTTACGCTCCTTATTATGATGTACTTGTGGCCCATTGCAACAATGGGGGTGGATATTTTCATGATGGTTTGTGGGGGAAGCCACATATTTCTCGGTGTGCATCATTGGCACCAGTTTGTACTCTTATGTTTTAATCTTATGAGATGTTTGTGGCAGCAAACAAGTGGCTGGAAAGGCACTTTTTGATTTCTGATTTGATGTAGGCCAAAGGTGCACTGCACTGGTTCCTCATGTGGAACTATGATTCACTCTCCGGTTGCCATGTGGCAGCTTGTTTTCATTGTATATTGCTTCCATATGCTGCTGATGTTTGTATACTCATGGGAGGCTTTGATTGGAGAGTGGGCTTGGAGTTGGAGATGCCAATTTGGATTATGATTCTCCCTTTTTCACATGTTGTATGTTTCAGGAGAAACCATGGGCACACCATGATTTCCATGTCACTACTTTTCTCTTCACATAGGAGGAGCTATTGGGAGAGAATGCGTTATTGGAGGAGGAATTTCATGGTTGATTCATCTTGTGGGGAGGATTGGGCCAATTCTGGAGGCCATGAAATTTCAGCCCAATATCAGCAACCCCCTCAAACTTATCATAAATGGAGGGAGAAACTACTTGGATGGAAAAATATAAACTCTCCATTCAGCCCCAACATATTGCATAGGTCCGAGGTTGAGGACTACTTTTTTGAGCTACCTAGGATGGCTCATTTCATTTGGATGATTGCATGGGTGAGGGAGTCACTCATTGGGAATAATACTTCCCATGTTTTTCATCACTCCTACCTTGAGGAGGCCATTTAACCACAAGGAGATTTCCACTTGCACCTTCTATTATCTCATGATGTACTCTTTGGTTCTACACACTTGGAGGGATACATGGAGGGCAGATTTATTTCATACCTTGATGAGCTATGGTGGGGTCTATTGATGAGGAGGCCAAAAGAAAAGGGGGAGAAATTTTGTCTCTCTATGCAGTTGCTTGAGGACAAGCAACATGTGGGAGGGGAGGACTGTAATGTTCCCGATTTTTAGCCTCAATCTAAAAGGAACATTATAGTTTTCATATTTTCATTTTGTTTAATAAAATGGGTAAGGAGGCACCTTAACCCCTTTTGATGGAGAAATAACACTCCTTGTGTGAAAGGAGAAATAATAAAGTAGTTGAATTGAGCACCACATGGTGTTAACAGGATTGGATCATGCTTGATCTAGTCATTTTGACCTAGTCAACAAAAACTGTCCAGATACATTGCACCTACTTGGACAGCGCAGTTTTAGTGGAGGCTTCACTTGCTTGAGCTAGAAGCAAGTGTGAATGGGACCCATGGTGAGAAAGGTTTCCTTGCTTTATAAGGAGGAGATGGAAACCCATTTTCATTATGCATTAGCTTCTTATTTTCGTTGGGTCTACAAAGACTTGCATCCCCGGGCTGTTTAGCAGGGTTTGTAGTGTTCTTCACCCAAGGGTGTTCCTGGTCGGGAATCCCTACCTCATCCTCAAGGAAGGAGATTTTTTGGACTTCATTTCATCATTCCAGCATTTGGCTAAGCTTATCTCTGCAGCTACAACGTTATTTCTGCAGCTGATTAATGTTGTGTTGCTGGGAGCAGCAATAGAGGAATTCATAGAGTCTTTCCTTGGCTTGCCTTCAGTGGAGATCTTGTCTATTCTTGGAGGAGCATTAGAGGAGACTCCCAGGAATCATTTCAGATCTCTGGCATTAGGCCAATCACTCACCATCTCTCACAGCGCAGTCTTGGGCAGAAATTGCGTTATTTTCAGAGGAAGTTGCTGGGAGAGCCATTTGGGCTCATCAGGAGGATTGTTCTTGAGTAGAGGGATCAACCTTCTACTGAAGAGAATTATCAAAGCAGGGCATCACTATTTCAGATCTGCCATAGATTCACTGTATATTTTGATTTAGTTGCAGTGACAAGTCAAATTGTCACATTGTACATTTTCCAGCATTTCTAGCAATCTCTCCTAGATTGGCTAGAAATCTTGTATTTGAGCCCATCCTTCTATTTATGGGAATTTCTTTATATGTATCAGCCATATTTCATGTATTTACATCTACAGCAGTAGCTAATCTCCTAGAGACAGCGCAGTCACTGCTTCCGGCATTTTGGACAGTTGTTGCATCTCTTGTATTTCATAGTTTAATATTTGGAGATTGATTCCCATTGCATGTGAAGGTTATTCCTCATGATATTTCTATATTATGTTGCTGATATATTAATAAACACGATGGATGTATTATATCTCATCTTATGTTGTATCCAGATTTGAAGAGTTGCATGATTGTGTTCATGTATTGCTGTAAGCTCTCTCATTGAGCATTTTCTGAGAGATCTATTTTGGGGAGATCTGTATAAGCCCTCTAGGCTTATTTCTTTGATCTTATCTTCTGGGAGAGTAATGTATGAAGGGTAAACAAAGGAATCTAAGTCCCCTTTCAGCTTATTTTACACTACCTCTCTTATACAGCGTCCTTGAGGACAATATTGCAGAAATTCCTAAAAAGGAACATTACAGTGGTATCAGAGCATGATCTTTGTCTCAGCCTGTGGCTTCAAGCCAAAGTGTTGAATCCCTGAAGGAGGAATATTTCAAACTCTATATAAAAATTCTGCAGATGGCCAGGTAGCCTCTGGATCTCATCCTTTGTTCAAAGGTGACATATTTGGTTCGCAATATTTTTGGAGATATGGTCTGTGGAAGTTAGGGCTTTTCTAGGCTCCCGAATTTCATCTCAAAGAGGTGATCATGGGAAAATCTTCATAACTTTCTCTCTGAGCATCGGATTGGAATTTTGTAAAAATTGGCCATAAACAAACAGACTGTATCTTCTTTTCTATCAATTTCAGAGCTGAAGGAGGAAACTATGACATGTGGCAAGCCATACAAGTTCGCTCTACTGAACGAGTCCATAAATAGGTCATTCTGGGAGATTAGACATAACTTTGTCTTGAAGAATCCAAATCAAGTCAGACTTGTGGCATTTGAAAGAGGATTTAGAGAGATACCCCAGGGCCAAATTTTGGATAATAAAGATCCAAAATCACATACATAATTCATTTTCAATATCGAGCTCCTAAAAAGCAAGAAAAATGTGTGTATTTTGTTTTCCGAATTGCATAAGTTTTGTGTAAAAAATCAGTTTGAAGTGATTCCAAGGGCCTATTGAGCATATATTTCTATATTGGGTTCTGAAATGACTCCTAAAAATAACTCAACACCTATTAAGCCCTCATAATACTCTACTATGACTCATGAAGATGAATAATTGCAACATGGTCTATTAAAATTACAAGAGCAAGTGCACCAAATTTCTCTCTCGCAAAGAGCAGGAAAAAATGAAATGGAAGTTTTGAAGAAAGGCATGGAAGAGAAGATGGATGGTTTGAAGAAAGGCATGGAAGCTAAGATGGATGGTGTGGAAGCTAAGATAGAGGACATGGAAGAAAAAATGAAATACCACATGGAAAACATGAATAATGATCTAAAGCAGACATGAAAGGTTTGACAAAGTTGATACAAGAAATGATTGCTAATGGCGAAAAGATAGTAAAGGAAACTCATGATGAGACCAAAATAAATGTTAATCATGATTTCATAAACTCTAATGTTGGATTGAAGAACCACCATATTCGAAAGATGGATATGAGGAAGTTTGATGGCAAGGATCTGTAACATGGATACTACAGATAGATCAATATTTTGATCTCCATAATGTGTAAAAAACACAAAAGGTACGCATTTCCACTTTAAATTTAGAACAAAATACATTTGTATGGTATCAATGGATTTTCTCCCGTAAAAAAATTGTCACTTGGTAAATTTTTATGGAGGAAATGGTAGCACATTATGAGGATAAAAAGAGCAACACCATCTTTAGCCAATTGATAAATCTCAAACAAAAGGGTTTAGTGGTGGATCACATTGAGGACTTCCAAAAATTGAATATAACGGTAACTAATATTCCATAGGAACACAGGATTGATGTCCTCATAGGGACTTTAAAGGATAACATCCAACATGAAGTTTGTGTTTGGGAACCTAATTCATTGGAGAAGGCATTCAGGTTGGCAAGAAAAATTGAATGTAAAATTATCGCGACAAGGAAGCCTACCACTCACATCTATAAAAATGGAAGTGTTGCTACTCCTAGACGTCCACAACCTACAAGGTTGACACCACAACAATTGGAAGAAAAAAGAGAAAAATGGATTTGCTACAATTGTGATAGCAAATACACTAAAGGTAATAAGTGCGCTGAGAAGAAATTATTTTACATAGATTGTGAAGAGGAGGAAGAAAATGAAGAAGAAACTTCAAAAGTAGAGAATATACACCAGGAAGAAACCCTATAAGAAGAAGAAATGAGTCCGACCATATCATGTAATGCATTGGTAGGAATTACCACTCCTCAAACTCTCAAGATAGAAGGACATATCAAGAATAAAAAGGTAATAGTGTTGATTGATTCAGGTAGTACCCATAATTTTATTCATTGTAAGGTAGCCACGAAATTGAATTGTTTCCTATACCCAACACCAGAATTTCAAGTGATGGTTGCAAATGGAGGAACTATAAATTTCTCTGGAAAATTCCATAATATCAAGCTAGCCATGGGGGAATATGTATTGAATAGTCCAATGCTGTCCATCCCAATGGGAGGTGTTGATGTTGTATTAGGAGTACAATGGTTACAATCTTTAGGGATGGTAACTTTTAATTTTCAAGAACTTTTCTTGAAATTTTTTTCGGAAGGAAAGAAAATCGAATTATAGGGTATCACAAGGAAGCCAGGAAATATAATAAGCTCTAATGTCATGAAAAATCTTCTGAATAAATAAAAACGGGGCGTAATTGCACAATTATGCTCACTAGAAGTTCCCACATCAAAATCATCTATTTCTCCAGATCTCCAAAAAGTCTTGGACAATCATTCCAAGGTGCTTGATACTCCCAAAGGACTCCCACCTATTTGTGATCATGATCATGCTATTCATTTGATTCCAGGAAGTGTTCCTCCAAACATCAGGCCTTATAGATATCCTTATGTCCAAAAGAGAGAAATTGAACGTATGATTGCAGAAATGTTAGAGGCTGGTATAATTCAACCTAGTTAAAGTTCTTTCTTTGCTCCAGTAGTATTGGTGCACAAGAAAGATGGATCATGGCGCATGTGTCCGGATTATAGGGAGTTCAATAAGCTCACTATTAAAGATAAATTTCCCATTCCTATGATTGATGAATTATTGGATGAATTACATGGAGAAATGTATTTTACCAAGTTGGATCTTTGTTCAAGATATCATCAAATTAGAATGAAGACTGAAGATATTCCGAA
Source organism: Pinus albicaulis (assembly GCA_034641835.2). NCBI lineage: Eukaryota > Viridiplantae > Streptophyta > Pinopsida > Pinales > Pinaceae > Pinus > Pinus albicaulis. The sequence goes on from JAXQQM020091283.1 coordinate 29,194, forward strand.
AACAACATTTTGAACTCATGAGGGTCATTATGAACTTTTGGTCATGCCTTTTGGCCTTACTAATGCACCTTCTACATTTCAAGGGTTGATGAGTTCTATTTTCAAACCCTTCCTTAGAAAATTTGTGCTAGTAGTTTTTGATGATATACTAATCTACAATAGCTGTTGGAAGTATCATGTTCAACATGTTGACAGGGTGCTCAAACTATTGGAGGAGAAAAAACTATATGCAAAAACATCCGCATGTTTCTTTGGAGTACAAGAGGTGGAATATCTGGGTAATATTGTACCTCACGAGGGTGTTAAGGTAGAACCTAACAAAATTAAAGCCATTAAGGAATGGAAAGTCCCCACAACCATAAAGCAGTTGCGTGGATTTCTCAGGTTAACAGGGTATTATCGCAAGTTTGTTAAGAATTATGGGAGAATAGCAACACCTCTAACAACATTATTGAAGAAAGATGCATTTTCATGGACTCCTGAAGCAACTAAGGCCTTTGAACATCTTAAAGAGGCAATGTGCCTATCACCAGTATTAGCTACGCAAAACTTCACAAAAACCTTTATTGGGGAATGTGATGCCTTAGGAAATGGAATTGGTGATGTTTTAATACAACAAGGAAGACCCATTGCTTTTGAAAGTCGTTCAATCAAAGGGAAGTATTTACAAAAGGCTATTTATGAGAAGGAAATGTTGGCAATACTACATGCACTAAAGAAATGGAGACCTTACCTAATGGGAACACACTTCAAGGTAAAAACTGATCATGATAGTCTTAAACACTTTTTAGAACAAAGAATATATTCAGAAGAGAAGCAAAAATGGGTCACAAAGATGTTGGGTTATGACTTTTAAATCATCTACAGAAAAGTGAAACTATATGTTGTTGCATATGCACTCTCAAGAAAGGATGAAGAGGTGGAAGCATTGCTTTGTGCCATTTCAATTATCCAACCAGATTGGATAACCGAAGCAAGGGATGAATGGAAGAAGGATGAAGAAGTGTGTACTCTCATTCAAAAGTTACAGCAAGATCCTAGTTCATCTGATACATTTAGTTGGAAAAATAGTTCCTTATGGTACAAAGATCACTTATATATTTGCAAGAATTCCCAACTAAAACAAAAGATTATTTTGGAATTGCACACTTCTCCTTTAGGAGGACACTCAGGATTTTTAAAAAATTACCACAGGGTGAAGAAAGAATTTTTTTGGGATGGCCTTAAATCTGATATTCAAAAGTTTGTGGTGGAACGTTTGGTTTTCCAGCAAAATAAAGTTGAGACAATTAATACCCCGAGTATTCTACAACCTTTATCCATTCCAAGTCAAAGTTGGCTGGAGATTTCAATGGATTTTATCACAGGTTTACGTAAGTCTGAAGGAAGGAGTGTCATCATGGTGGTAGTTGATAGACTTACCAAGTATGCACACTTTTGTGCATTATCTCATCCATTTAAAACGAGTGCAGTTGCTACTGCATTTATGGAAACAGTTCAAAAGCTACATGGAAACCCAAAGATTATTGTAAGAGATTGAGATCCCATTTTTACAGGAATTTTTTGGAAGAAATTATTTTCTTGTTTGGGTACTCAACTAGCTAATAGCTCATCTTATCATCCTCAATCCGATGGTCAAACAGAGATAGTAAATAAATGTTTGGAAATATTTTCGTTGTTTTGTGTCTAATAAGCAAGCACAATGGGTCAAGTGGTTACCTCTCGCTGAATGGTGGTATAACACTTCCTTCCATACTGCAGCAAAAATGACCCCATTTATGGATATTTAAGGATATCATCCACCATCCATAAAATCTTCTTTAGGAAAAAATTCTAGTGTTCAAGCAGTGGAGGATCACATCGAGCATCAAAAAGAAGTTCTCCAACTCTTAAAGGATAACCTAAATTTTTGCACAAAATCGAATGAAACGACAGGCAGATCAACATCGCAGTGAGAGAAGTTTTGATGTGGGAGACTAGGTATTTTTATGGCTACAACCATACAAACAAATGTCCCTCAAGCAAGCTAATAAGGATAATAAATTATCGCCAAATTAGTATGGTCCTTACAAGGTTTTGCAAAAGATTGGTACTATGGCATACAAATTGGAGCTTCCTGCTTCTTCACGAGTGCATCCAATTTTCCATGTTTCATGCTTAAAAAAGGTTATAGGGGACAAAATTCCCGTTCAAACAATATTGCCAGAACTTGATGAGGAAGGAAAATCCATATTGGAACCTGAAGCATTCACGGAAACAAGAACTCAACAAATACGAAATCGATCAATTTCAGAGTATCTCATTAAATGGAAGAACTTACCCACTGAAGATTCTACATGGGAGGATGAGAATTTTATACAAAAGCACCCGGAGCTACTCAAGTGTTGAAAACAACACTTTTTTGAAGGAGAGGAGCATGTTAGGTCCCTATATTACTAGTATAGTCCCTTATTGTTGTTAGTGCAACCCTCTTATTGTTATTGTTTTACCCTTGTAACCCCCATATTGTTATTATTGTGCCCTTAAATTATTATTGTTAGGTCGGCTAGGATTACATTGTGGCCCCACTAGGATTACATTGTGGCCCCATGGACTCCTATATATAGAAAGAAGGTTTTTTCATTTGTATCATCCAAGAATTGTTCATTTATGTAATGTATTGGAGGTTGCCCCCTCGAAGTGGTTGATTTCTAAGGCATTGATCTCTCTTTTTTTCTATTTTTGAAGCTGGTTTCACAACAAATATAATTGATAAATATTCCCCGTTAATGAATCTCATGATGAAATAGATTCACATGCGAGGGAAGCTTTTCAAGACTGTACCAATACCATGTCAGGTTACTAATGCACTTCACAGTTACCAAATCTCTCAATTTGTCAAATTATCTATTCAATAGTTTTGTCAATATGGAGGAAAAAGTACAAGGGAAAGGTAGAAATCATAATCCCAATATTTTTAACCATGGTTTGGTTAAGTTTATTGTTATGCACCATCTCTCAGCAAACAACATGACCTGGGAAGTTTTCATGGAGAAAGTAGCATCAACTCCTACTGCTAGTCCACCTACTGTTCATAACACAACATCAGTATAGCGAAAGGAGGTTGCCTCTTCTAGTAGGAAGGTTCAGATTTCAAAAGCACCTAGGGTTGAGATCACTCAAACCTATGAGAAGGGAAAGAGAATGGTTTTTTCTCCTAAGACCATCAGAGGTATATTGGCACCTAAAATTACACTTAAGAAAAGACAAACAATGGATCAACCACCTAGCCATGATGGTGAGTCACCATTAGAGCACAATGATGAACAAGCACCCCTAGAAGTTGAAATGGAAAAATAGGCGAAGGATAAGTTAGTTGAAGAAATCATTAAGGATAAATATGAAGAAATAGCAAAGTTGAGAGAGGTTTTCGCAATTGCAAATTCTCAGATCATATTCTTACAACAAGAGAATTTTCAGTTAATGATGAAATTACTCCTCAAAGACAAGACAAAGGTACATGTTTATGTAGATAAAGGCAAGGGAAAATAAATAAGAGATGATGATCAACTGGAGGATGCAGATGTTGGAATAAAAAGAAGAACATCAAGGATAAGAGGCCTCAAAAAGGTGCTTCAGAGAGAAAGAGAATCAACTCCTAAATCAGGTTGGCAAACTTTTGGTGAGCTAATTCTTGATGAAGTCAATCAAGATAGAGAGTATTGGCTTGATAGGGTCAATGGATACCTTGAGAAGCTTCTGATGAAAGCTAAAAAGAACAATAACATCAATAGACATATGGCCAATCAGTATTGCACCAGGAACACAATTTCACAAATGAGGCTCAAACAAGAGAAGAAAAAGCTTATAGAATCCCAAATGAAGCTTAAGGAGAAGTAAAACATAGACCTCATTGTTAAGGAATTCATGGTTATTTATCCCATCCTCCACAGGTGTTATAGAACAAATTTTGGTCAATCTTGAGCACTTTTTGTATTTTTGATGATTTTTACACAAATCTAGAAAATTTTTCTCCTCAGAAGCATTACGCCAAGCCGCGACGCTTTATGTTAGATCTTCCAAATCAAGATTTTCTTACATTTTTTGGTGAATATTGATGAGTACATTTCATATCTGGACTTGATTTTCCATGAGAAGCTCTGGTTTTGAAGAAAAATGCAAAAAATTGGCTCATTTCTATGGTTCTGCTAGTGTTTTTGACCAAGCGTGACAATCTGGAGTAAGGTTGGGAAACCCCACTTTTGTATGTCTTCCAATGAGTGTTTTATAAAAATTTAAGGTTATTTGGAAACTAGAATCATAGGGATACTCATCCAAACTTTCATATTTGTATTCGGATGCTCCTAAGAGGGTCAAATTCACCCTTGAACTGCCACAACGCTTCTGCCAGACATGTATGACGTTTCTGTTATAGGTGCGACATTTCTGCATAGGATTCCTTTAAGGCATATTTCATGCCAGGAAAATTACAGAAATTTGATGCTATTTATCCCATGAGGTGGCATTATATGTGTTTAAGCTTTTTTTTTCCTCTATGATAGGGAAACATGTTATGAAACTAGCTCCAAAAATAGAAGAAAAGAGAGGTCAACGCCTTTGAAATCAACCACTTCAAGGGGGCAACCTCCTTTACATTACATAAATGAACAATTCTTGGATGATTCAAATGAAAAACCCTCCTTTATATATATATAGGATTCCATGGGGTTATAATATAATCCTAGCTGACCTAAAAATAATAATATAAGGGCAAAACATTAACAATAGTGGGGTTTTATGGGGCACAATAATAACAATATGGGTACTACAGGGGTACAACAATAACAATAAGGGGGATACACTAACAACAATAAGGGACTAAAATAGTAATATAGGGACTTAACATGCCCCTCTTCTTCAAAAACATGTTGTCCTCAATGCTTGAGTAGCTCTGGATGCTTCTGCATAAAATTCTCATCCTCCCATGTGGAATCTTCAGTCAATAATTTCTTCCACTTGATGAGATATTCTGAAATTGATCAATTTCGTATCTGTCAAGTTCTTATTTCTATGACTGCTTTAGGTTCCAATATGATTTTTCCTTCTTCATCAAGTTATGACAATATTGTTTGAATTGGGATTTTGTCACCTATAACCTTCTTTAAGCATGAAACATGGAAAACTAGGTGCACTCGAGAAGAAGAAGGAAGCTTCAATTTGTATTCCATAGTACCAATCTTTTGCAACACCTTGTAAGGACCATAATTCCTTGGCGATAATTCATTATCCTTCTTAGCTTGCTTGAGGGACATTTTTTTGTATGGTTGTAATCGTAAAGATACCAAGTATTCTACATCAAAACTTCTCTCACTGCAATGTTGATCTTCCCGTTGTTTCATTCGATTTTGTGCCAAATTTAAGTTATCCTTTAAGAGTTGGAGAACTTTTTGTTGATGCTCAATGTGATCTTCCACTGCTTGAACCTTAGAATTTTCTCTTAAAGATGATGTGATGGATGGTGAATGATATCCATAAATTTCCATAAATGGGGTCACTTTTGCTGTAGTATGGAAGGAAGTGTTATACCACCATTCAGCTAGAGGTAACCACTTGAACCATTGTGTTTGTTTATCAGATACAAAACAATGAAGATATACTTCCAAAAATTTGTTCACTATCTCAGTTTTCCCATCGAATTGAAGATTATAAGATGAGCTATGGGCTAGTTGAGTACCCAAACAAGAAAATAATTCCATCCAAAAATTTCTAGTGAAAATGGGATCTCTGTCGCTTACAATAACCTTTGGGTTTCCATGTAGCTTTTAAATTGTTTCCATAAATGCATTAGCAATCGTAATTTCTTTAAATGGATGAGATAATGCACAAAAGTGTGCATACTTGGTAAGTCTATCAACTACCACCATGATGGCACTTTTTCCTTCTAACTTAGGTAAACCTATGATAAAATAAATGGACACCTCCCCCCAACGTTAACTTGGAATGGGTAAAGGTTGCAGACCCGGGGTCTTAATTGTCTCAACTTTATTTTGCTGGAAAACCAAACATTCTGCCACAAAATTTTGAATATCAGATTTAAGGCATTCTCAAAAAAATTCTTTCTTCACCTTGTGGTAAGTTTTTAAAAATCCTGAGTGTCCTACGGGAGAGGTGTGCAATTCCAAAAGAATATTTTGTTTTAGTTGGGAATTCTTACAAATATATAAGTGATCTTTGTACCATAAGGAATCAATTTTCCAACTAAATGTATCATATGTACTAGGATATTGCTGCAACTTTTGAATGAGTGTCCATACTTCTTTGTCATTCTTCAATTCCTCCCTTTCTTTGGTTATCCAATCTAGTTGGATAATAGAAATGGCACAAATCAATGCTTCCACCTCCTCATCCTTTCTTGAGATTGCATCTGAAACAACATTTAGCTTCCCTTTTTTTTAGATGATTTCAAATTCATAATCCAACATCTTTGTGCCCTATTTTTTCTACTCTTCTGAAGATAGCCTTTATTCCAAAAGGTGTTTAAGACTATCATGATCAGTTTTTACCTTGAAGTGTCTTCCCATTAGGTAAGGTCACCATTTCTTTAGTGCATTTAGTATTGCCAACATTTACTTATCATAAATAGATTTCTGTAAATATTTCCTTTGATTGGACGACTTTCAAAAGCAATGGGTCTTCCTTCTTGCAATAAAACAACAACAATTCCATTTCCTAAGGCATCACATTCCATAATAAAGGTTTTGGTGAATTTTTGTGTAGCTAATACTGGTGCTAAGCACATTGCCTCTTTAAGATGTTCAAAGGCCTTAGTTGCTTTAGGAGTCCATGAAAATGCATCTTTCTTCAATAATGTTGTTAGAGGTGCTGCTATTCTCCCATAATTCTTAACAAACTTGTGATAATACTATTATTTAAAGAAATCCTCGCAAATGCTTTATGTTTGTGGGGACTTTCCATTCCTTAATGGCTTTAATTTTGTTAGGGTCTAACTTAACACCCTCCTGGGATACAATATGACCCATATATTACACCTCTTGTACTCAAAAGAAACATTTGGAGGTTTTTGCATATAATTGTTTCTCCTCCAATAGTTTGAGCACCATGTCAACATGTTGAACACGATCCTTCCAAGACCTAATGTAGATTAGTATATCATCAAAAAATACTAATACAAATTTTCTAAGGAAGGATTTAAAAATGGAATTCATAAACCCTTGAAATGTAGAAGGTGCATTGGTAAGGCCAAAATTCATGACCAAAAATTCATAATGAACCTCATGAGTTTGAAATGTTGTTTTCAGAACATCTTCAGTCTTCATTCTAATTTGATGATATCCTGACGAAGATCCAACCTGGTAAAATAAATTGTTCCATGTAATTCATCCAATAATTCATCAATCACATGAATGGGAAATTTATCTTTAATAGTGAGCTTATTGAGCTCCCTATAATTCAGACACATGCACAATGATCCATCCTTCTTGTGCACCAATACTACTAGAGTAGAGAAAGAACTTTGACTAGGTTGAATTATACCAGCCTCTAACATTTATGTAATCATACATTCAATTTTTCTCTTTTGGACATAAGGATACCAGTAAAGCTTGATGTTTGGAGGAACATTTCCTGGAATCAAATGAAAAACATGATCATGATCACGAATATGTGGGAGTCCTTTGGGAGTTTCAAACACCTTGGAATTATTTTTCAAGACTTTTTGGAGATCTGGAGAAATAGATGATTTTGATGTTGGAACTTCTAGTGAGAATAATTGTGCAATTATGCCTCATTGTTCTTTCTTCAAAAGCTTTGTCCTGACATTAGATCTTATTATATTTCTCATATTCCCTGCGATACCCCATAATTCAAATTCCTTTCCTTTCGAAAAAAAATTCTAGAACAGTCCTTGAAAATTAAAAGCTACCGTCCCCAAAGATTGTAACCATTGTACTCCTAATACAACATCAACACCTCCCATTGGAATGGAAAGCATTGGACTATTCATTACATATTCCCCCATGGCTAGCTTGATATTATGGAATTTTCCAGAGAAATTTATAGTTCCTCCATTTGCAACCATCACTTGACATTCTGGTGCTGGGTATAGCAAACAATTCAATTCCTTGGCTACCTTACAATGAATAAAATTATGGGTACTAATTGAATCAATCAAAAATATTACATTTTTCTTCTTGATATGTCCTTCTATATTGAGAGTTTGAGGAGTGGTGATTCCTATGAATTCATTACAGGATATGGTCAAACTCATTTCTTCTTTCTCTAGGGTTAGTTCTTGGTGTATATCCCCTTCTTTTGAAGTTTCTTATTTTCTTCCTCCTCTTCACAATCTATGTAAAATAAATTCTTCTTAGCACACTTATGACCTTTAGTGTATTTTATATCACAAATATAGCAAAGCCCTTTCTCTCTCTTTTCTTCCAATTGTTGAGGTGTCAACCTTGTAGGTTGTGGAAGTCTAGGAGTAGCAACACTTCCATATTTATAGATGTGAGTGGTAGGCTTCCGTGTCGCCATTATTTTACTTTAAAATTTTCTTGCCAACTTGAATGCCTTCTCCAATGAATCAGGTTCCCAAAGGCGAACCTAATGTTTGATTTTATCCTTTAAATTCCCTATGAAGACATCAATCATGTTTTCCTATGGAATATCAGTTACCCTTATATTCAATTTTTGGAGGTCCTCAATGTGCTCCACCATTGAACCCTTTCGTTTGAGATTTATTAATTGGATAAAGAAGGTGTTTCTCTTTGTATCCTAATAATGTGCTATCATTTCCTCCATAAAAATTCACCAAGTGACAATTTGTTTACCAGAGCAAAGCCATCGATACCATAAAAATGTATTTTTTTCTAAATGTAAAGTTGCAATGTGCACCTTTTGTGTGTTTTTCACTTTATGGAGATCAAAATATTGCTCCAACTGTAGTATCCATGTTACAGGATACTTGCCATCAAAACTCCTCATATACATCTTTAGAATATGGTGGGTCTTCCATCCAACATTAGAGTTTATGAAATCATGATTAACATTTAATTTTTTCTCATCATGAGTTTCCCGTACTACCTTTTCGCCATTAGGAATAATTTCTTGTATCAAATTTGTCAAACCTTCCTTCAAACCTTCCATGTCTGCTTTCAGATCATTCTTCATGTCTTCTATGTTTCTTCCATGTCATCCATCTTAGCTTCCATGCCATCCATCTTAGCCTCCATGCCATTCTTCAAACCATCCATCTTAGCTTCCACAAATTTCTTCAAATCATCCATAGTAGCTTCCACGCCTTTCTTCAAACCGTCCATCTCAGCTTCCACGAATTTCTTCAAACCATCCATCTTGGCTTCCATGCCTTTATTGAAACTTCCATTTCATTTATTTTTTATAATTGCGAGAGCGAAAGTTGTTGTAGTACTTGCTCTTGTAATTTTTATATATCATGTTGCACTTCTTCCTCTTCATGAGTCATAGTAGAACCTTTTGAGATATTAATGGGTGTTTAATTATTTTTAGGGGGGCATTTTAGAACCCAATACTTATATGTATGCTTCAATATGCCCTTGTAATCACTTAAAACTGATTTTTCAAATAATACTTATGCAATTTGAAAAACAATAAACACCTTTTTCTTGCTTTTGAGGATATCGATATTGAAACTGATGTATCATTGTAATTTAAGATCCCCGAGATTTTATCTTCAGTCCTTTAGTATCCCTCTAAATATTCTTTCCAATGCCACATGTCTGACTTAATTTGGATTCTTCAAGACAAAGTTATGCCCAATCTCCCACAATGACCTAATTATGGACTGGTTCACTAGAGCTAACTTGTATGTTGTGCCATGTGTCACTGTTTCCTCCTTCAGCTCCGAAATTGATATACATGAAACTATAGTCCGTGTAATTTCATAATATCTTTACATAATTCCAATATGATGCTCAACGAGATATTTATGACAAGTTTCCCAAGGTAGCCTATTTGAGATGAAATTTAGGAGCCTACAACAACCTTAACTTCCACATATCATATCTCCGAAAATATTGTGAACCAAGATCTGAAATTTTTACAAGACGTTCCTTAGGATTGATTAGCAAATGGTTTTTTTTTAGCTTGTAAAAATTTGTATAAAAACGTTATAGTAAAAAAAATCATGCTTCTTATCAGTTTTAGCTTCTTTATGCTAAGTCTTATCAGTTTATTGAAACAAATCATGCTTTCCATGCTCTCTTTTTTTTAACATTTACATGAAAATGTCTCTACTCTTTTTATGAATGAATTCATTTTAATGCTCATTCTGAATCCCTCTCAGTTAACTCCATAAAAAATGACAAAATAAGCATACTTCTAAGCTTACCTACGTGGCCTCACCCTTACCTCTGCAACTAAACCTTTGAATTCAGACATAAAACCTAGACCTAGTTTCCTAACTATCATTCCTATGAAGAAAAACTCCAAACAAACAAAACCCTAATCTATTGAGAATCATAAATAGCCCAAAAAATTATATCCAGTCATCCTTTTGGCTGCTAAGTGACATGAGAGATCCCTCTCTAGTATTGGTAGGGCTAGCTACCTGACCTAAAGGTTGGTTTGTGGTTACCTTCCTTCAACTCCATTATCAACCTTCAGAAGCAAGGGGGAGTGATAACAGGTCCATAGGATGGTTCATTGCACGAAGACTCTTATCGAGGTGTCAATATTTTTTATCTTATAATTTTCATCAATGATGGTTAGAGGTGGTTACATTTTAACCATTTTATTGCAACATTCTTTGTTAGCATTGATGAAGTGGTAAATACCATTAAGGGTCTTAATGAAATTTTTTATTAAGAAATTTTTGTTCAAAAGGTATTAAGTTCTCTTCCTATGAGATTCAATGCCAAGAACTTGGCCATAGAGTAGATGAAGGAAATAGAAAAATTGATTGTCAAAGAATTACACGAAATTATTATATCCTATGAAATGACGATTGGAAAAGAAAGGTCAGAACCAAAACAGGTTGTATTCAAAGTCTTAAAGAAGGAAAATTATCGTAAAGAATTCCAAGTCTTGTATCAAATTGAGAAGTAGCCTAATCTATGATAAAATTGAAAAGGAGATCTAGCAAGTATAGAGGTATGTTAACTCTCAAATGCCTTGATTGTGGTAGAATAGGCCAATTGTCTTCATAGTTCCCTTAGTCTAAAGTGGAATTGCAAGAGAAGGATAGATACTATAAGAGTAGAAGTAAATATCATAAATATAGGGAAGGAAAATCACAGAAG